>JAQFYG010000003.1:0-126523 GCA_034694325.1 Entomobrya corticalis
TATACTATGAAATATGTACAACCTCGTATAAGAAAAACTGTTGCCAAAAATAATGTTGCCCTCTTTTATCATGAATAAAGTTTAATTTCTTACTATTTTGTAAGGAAACTTAATTTTAATGCGAACACAATTGCCAAATAATATACGTATCTTCATACTTGCATGCATGCGGATGACTCAAAAATATTACCGACGAATTCAACCAAAGCAATGAACGATTCCAAATCCTACTCTTTCCTAGTCTCATAGGCTTTTCAACAAGGATTTTACGTCCGTACTTGTAACTTTATCTCATGTTTTGTAAAATAAATGAATTTTCACAGAAAAAGGTAAAACTGATTGCATGTACATGATAAGCCTGGATAAAGAATAATAGTGCACAGTTTCTTGAATTCTGTTCATACTTATTTATTTTTTGCCAATTTTCATTCATTTGGTAACGTTTTGGTTGAATGTAAAAAATCATACTCGAGTACGCTTGGCGTTCAGTTTTTTTAAAAATCCCCATCTTTACTACTACCATGTATATGGTAGTGCTTTTGAAACTTTTGAACAGGTAGTCACCAACATTAGTGAAGTGATGAGCAGCAGCGTGGAGTATTACAGTTTGCAGCTGAAGATGTAAGGCTCACCATAAATATAAAAATACAAGGAAGCATCACATCACAACTCGACATATTTAATGCACACATAATATATGTAGCTACATAATAGACTCTATGAGAAAGGAGCGTGCATCATTGCTCGCTCGCAGTCAGGCAATATATAAACCAGCAACGTCTACTACCATACCATGAGAAACATCCTTCGCATTTTTAAAGGTTAATGCTCTTTGTTTTATTCACCATTGATAATTGCACTAGATTCCAAAGGGAATAAAATGGTCTTTCATGTGGTTCATAATCATTATCATCATTTTATACTTCACGGACTAACTCATTTAAGTGATGTTTGTACGCAATCTTCTTCTTTTCTTTTCTCTTCATTTTCCATGGTTTATGACTTTGCAAGGGCCGTCCTCGTCGTCGATCAGGATGGAACAGTTCGTTTGTGTATTATGAATGGGATCCAATGGTAATGCGTCTTCACGACATGCAACGAGAAAATGACAATAAAGGAGAGGGATGTAGATTGTGTGCACAATTGTCCATAATTGATGAATGTATATCCTCGCATTATTAACGTATCATCGTGGCAAATGCTAAATATCCATTGTAATGTGATCATCGCTTAACCTTTCGAATATGCTATAAAATAAACATGGAAATTTTGTTGAAATAACGAGCAGCTTTACTAGATGACCATCAGATCCAAAAAGCTTGGTCCCTTTTAGAGATTTATTAGATGACTTGAAATGAAATGTACAAATTGAGGAGAAAAATTCAAACATTTGGGGAAATAATAGGTTTCATAGTTTTATTACGTGTATGCTTGGTACGTTATAAAATTATAAATCATTGCAAAGATATACATAATATGACATGGATAGGGACGCTGCGTGCAAAAATTACCCTAATTAAAATTAGGACCAATTAACAAAATAGCTACTATCAGCCAGAAACAATAGATATATCGCGTTTAATTATAGTCGGGTTCGTTGAGAAACACTTCCTGTCTGCTATTGCTTCAGACTTCAGACTTACCTGTCTGCCAGCAGATATAAAAGTGGATACAAATCCACATGGCCCCATGGCCGTATTCATCCCTGCAGTCCACGCATCAAAGAAATCAAGATCTTTAAATTGAGAAAAAACCAGCAAGGTCCAAGGGGACTGATAGATATCAGAGAAAATCTTTTGGAATATTCAAGAGACGACGGAATGAATCAAACGTGTTCGTATTATAAAATAGAAATGCGTTTTTAATCTCTATGTAAATATGAGTTATGCTCATTTGTAATAATTTTATCATTTCATTTCATGTTATAATCACAATAAAATAAAATATATTGATGGATAATGGTAGATCAGAATTTGTGTAATTAAACTGATCATGTATCATCACATTATAAACACTTACCAAAAATTTGTTTGCTACTACCTGTCAATTTGAATTATTTTGCAGTCACCAACCAAGCATCTACCGGTAAAGTTGAAGTGTTGGCGAGTCGGTCACATATCGAATCGCATTTTGCCCACTCATTCCTCCGTCACGGTGTTGCACAAACTGATGGTGCAGATGTGATGTGATCTTCGGTCGACCATAGAAAAGCTCAACAACCAACCTTCTCTCCTTTTCAGCAGCTACTGTGTTTCAAGAGCAGAGAGTGACGCTTCTATTCTCGTCCTGATCCTTTTGTTATTTTGCTCCTTTTAACGGCTGAATATTTTTATTGGCTGGTAAGTATTCAGCAGCATCAAACATCATGTCGAGGAAAACAATTGATGAAACTCCTGTTCCTTTTATCTATGGCACCAGGGAATCCACGATTCAAAACTATCTGTGAATTCTTCCAGTGCCAAGGATAAGTACAGGTTATTAGACGAATCCTTTTCTGTCATCTCGTTGATTGCGATTGCGACTTTTCTCCTGACGATGGCGTGTGCAGAGTAACAGCTACTGGTGCTGAAATCGGCCATTTTTATACACCTTCACGATAACTAAAATGGAAAGAAATAAGTTCCATACAAATTATTGTTCCTCATATCGATCCTAAAGAAATACATTAAGAAATAAATAAAAAACTTGGCATGGCATGCATGTATAGGTGTACTTTCACTCTTGTACCTGTCATGCATATAAAAATTATGCATTCCGTTCCATGTCAGGAAATGAAAAGAATTCAAGACTTTCACCACGCCTACAACCAACAACTTCAAATTAAAAAGTCACCAGCTGCAAACTTGGAAAGAAATTTGCTAGTGGTGGGTTAGATGAGTGTTAGCTGGACAATAATGGCTTGTCGCTAGGGTTTAAAAAGAAGAAAATAAAACATATTATCCAACGTATTTGTGGACGCATAAAACCCCAGTATAATATACTCATACGGAATAGCTGCACCACAATTACCTGAAGGCAGTACACACTCAAATATGAAGGTACATTTCCCTGATATTTCACTCTGATACATATTTTAATTCCCAACATCGGCCATTAAAACGTTATTGCTTCTTACGAAAAAGTAGAAAAAACAAGCCAAATATTGAACATTCTTCTTATAATTTGGTGCATAAAGTCCATATATTACATGCGAAATCTACTTGATTCCAAGTTACATAACATAGTTCACCCGGGAATGATTTTTCTTAATAGTTATGCGTGTTAAAAGCAGGTAAAAATGCTAGTAGTCATTCATTTCATGCGTTCACAACCTCCTTCAAATTCTCAAGAGAAAACTTGACAGGAGAACGAGTGAGGGTATAACTACAGCACACAAATTCAATAATTCACCGAGGGCTGGGAGACGAAGGTGTTTCTTAGTTAAAATTTACCTTTCGACTTTCTACTCCCTACCACTTGCCACTAACTTTCTGCTTACTTGAGTGCTAGCCATGTAAAGCCAAACCAGGAAAAGAAGCAGAGGATCGCCACAACGGTTGGTGTGGTCATTCTAAGGTAGAAATGAGCAGTCTCCTGTCTCGTCGTAAAGCTTGTGTGACGCCATATCACAACTTTTTTTATACTTTCACTTCTTTTTTCACATTATGGGATATGTAATTTTTTCCTTGTGTCTGGAGATATTGAAATACCACAAACTATGCCTATTATAATCTATACTTTTACAATTCCCTTTTTTCCACAGCGGGACAAACACCTCGCCCATTCTCTGCAACGGGAAAAAACAATAACATTTTTACTCAAAATGGAAAGAGCAATGGGGATATCTTTGGTTAAAACATGACACCCAATAACTGAATAAGGCGTGTTCCCAGGTTTTCGTCGTCGTTGCTAAAATGAGAAAGAGAGAAAAATAATAATATTATGAGTATGTGAAGCCAAACCTTTTCACTTTACTTTTCCTAGCTCCCTCTTCATTGGAATATTTTGTATGTTTGTTGGTTAAAAAACCGTTTCTAGTCTTTGTTGCCATGTACACCTTCCACTATTTTCTCCTTTTTATCCAGCAAAACAAACAATAATATGCTTATAGGCATACAAGAATATATTCCAGTCCAGTCGTCTGGACTTTTCACCTGCTTTTAGCCATTCCATTCTGCACGAGAGTATCTCATCAAAATTTCTTTTGCTTCGTACCTATTCTCACTATTCCAGTAATTGTTGTTTGTGCGCTGCTGACTGATGGTGATAGTGGAGAACCATTTTAGATTACTGTTTTATTGGTTTCTCTTCACCTATCTATTCTCAATGATATAATATGGAAGTATGTATGTGGTGCCATATGCAATACAGATAGCCTTTATTGCCTAGCAACAGAAAAAAGAATTCCATATTGGAATGCGGTTTTTCTTTCGTGATTCCACCAACAATTTTTGAGCAGTATTCAACATTCAATGGCATAAGTTACAGTGGAACAGAGGACTGATATGCAATCGTAATAAAATGGACGATAGAAAGCATAAAACCATAACTACGTGTCTGTATGAAATCAGCATGCAATATGGCTTCGAAATTTTCGTTTACTTTTCCGTATTTTAACCAACTGCATCATTGTTTCTTGGCGCTTCAAGCCTACCTTTCATTTCGGTTTATATTACGAACTAGAACCATATTATGCGGCCTCTTACACAACAAGAAACACATTATGTTTGTACTCTGATTTCTTAAAATTCCTCTTCAGACCCAAAGTTAAATTCATTATTTGGGAAAAGAAGAATTGTGTACAGCTTGACCACATTTTGGTCCAAATTGCAGCTATCAAATTGAGGAGATGATTACACATAAAACAACCCTGATTTTTTACCTGAAAAAAAAGCATGATGGTTCATCTAAACATGAAGATAATCGATTGTGTGATTGAAGATTGATAGTTTATGACCTGTTAGTTTGCTTAAATATACAAAAATCCGCATATAACATTCATTCTAGAGCAGAATAGTCATTTAAAATTCAATTCTAGCATATCGAACAAACATATATGAACTGTTAAATCCTTACGTCTTTGTTCGTCACGAAAGTTACTTTACGCTGGCTACTCATGTGTGATGATGAACTGCAGAAGGAACGGGACATTTTAAAATGACTACAAAAAAATCATTCCCAAGTACGTGTGCATGTGAAATTATACTTCATATTCGGATACTCCATGTGATATATGAACTGTATTTTATATTTTCTTCAAATGACTGTGGTTGGTTACTGCTACCAGTGAAAAATCGACAGCCGATTCAGTGTAGATATTTTGTAGCGTTTCAAATTTCTGATATTCAATTTTTTGTTCTTTTTATGAGAAAATGTGAGGAGCCATCATCATCATCATCATAATCCTTTACGGCCGGCTACTCTCTTTCAGTCATTTATGTAAAATGCGTAGCTCCTGTTTCCCTCAAATACCCTACGTACATGCATGGAAAAAGAGGCTGAAACAAAAACGATGAAAACCCAGTAGTGTTTCAAACTTTTTTATTTTTTTCAATGAGCCATTACGATGCACTCAAAGACTCGCAGCTTAGTTGACGTAAATAAATCACAGTATTAAACATGGACGGTTTTTTGGTAACATCATTTTATGTGACGCAATATTGCTAGTGGTGCGGTGCGACGGAAAGTGTTTTTACAAGAAAAAGGCATTGTTGTGTGTTACTAAAAGAGATCCGAACTGAGCTACTATATAATCAGCAAGTACGAAAAAATCATACAAATAGAGATACCAAATACACCATATCTAGAAAATTTTATGTTGTCTAATAACAATATACTCGATTGTTGTAAATATATAATTGAGTGAAGGCAAATAGATTTTTAGCCATATTTTGTACTCATCTTCCCATATAGTTCATCATTTGTTAAAAAACCAACAGAATCGCAGAAAAAGGGAGAGAAAAAATGAATAGAAAACTGTCTTACTTCCTTCGATAATTTTTTTGTCAATTTTTGGAGAAAAGGTACATGACCAAAATTGTATGTCGGTATTTGTATGCGTCTCATTGAAAAATATGGTTTTGCAATGCTTCACGTCATGTCGCGTTATATAAACTTTTATGAGAGGAGGCGGTTTATTCCTATGCTGCATGGTTGGTTCCTTCTAAGTATTCGTCCTGTAATTTTCCTTTTGGGTGCAACAGAGGAGATTCCATTATTGTATCGAATCCTCGAGATTAAAACGCGCTAGTCGAGCGACCGGCGCGGCAAAGGCATACATGCAACTATTTCTTTATTTTAGAAATAAGCAAATGTAAACTAAAAAAGTGCAACGCATTATTATAGTAAATCTTCTGAAAAAATCTTCCTCACGAAATCGCAATATTAGTATCCTACAACTAGTGAGCCACACAAGCCACCGACAAACTGAAGAGCTTTAATATTTTTTGTATCTTTGTACAAGAAAATTTTTATTGCTTATTTATGCACGCATTGTAGGCACCTTTGTATGTCTACTGTGATGATATTAAACATTATGAACAGTCTGGTTCTTGCACTATATATTTAATATTAAATACAATATATGGAAAACTAAACACTGGTCAATGGCCAGTCCAGAATAGAAGAAAGTGCTCCTATTGCTTTGAAAATAGCTAATAGAAACGAACGCTATCCCGTGTACAATAAGACATATCACTATTGCATTGTTGATCAATTTGTGTCCATTAATAGAACATTTTCTGCTTACTTATCTTATCATTGTTGAGAAAAGGGATGAAAGACAGCAGAAAAGTGAAAAAGGGAAAAATGGCAGTTGGTAGCACCAGATCGTCAGAAATAACAATAGTTTCCTTTGTTGCCATGAGAGCGATCTTTCTCAACTTTGAAAGCAACACGTTTCTGCATTGTTGTCTGTATTTTTGCACAAACACTCAGATATTGTAGTTGTTTTCATACTGGTACGTCTTTTACTGATATTATTCGTTAGTATTCATAATGTACACTTTTTGGTGAAGTAACAAGCTATAATGGGTTACAGGAAATTAGCTCTCTGACAGAGTGGAGTGACAATGACAATAAAAAATCTACATCGGACGCCTGCGTCTCTGACGGTGGCATGACATTGGACAATAATAATAATTGTGCGACTCTTGGACACACAATGGCATTGTTACTCGACGTGTTTATGTCCACCAACTCTTGTGAGAATGAGTCGACTGTATCAACCCAAGCCATTTACACATGTGCTATTATTATTATTATTATTACTACAACACAAGATAAATGTAGAAATGACTGTGACGGTAGCAGCAGTCGTGTAGTTTTTCGTCAGATGCTTCAATTTCCCCTAAACGTTCCCCTTTTTGTCATTTTATTCGAAGAGAACAAGTGTATATGAAATGATGAGATGAAAACTATTTTGCTCTTTTTACTAGACGTACGCATACCACCATTGTTGATAGCTGAATTCCATACACAATACAAAATATACCCAAGAAGACAGGAGCAAACAGGCATATAAAACTATGAATTGTTTCTCATTCACTTGCCCATTCATTGCCTCTGACAGTACGACGAATATAATCAAATTTTGTCACAGGACACGCTGTCTTCAAGTAACTTTTTTTGTTAAAACTACAATTCGAAAGAAAAATCTTATAAATTAAAAAAGTAATCTTCTGACAGTTAAATTTTCAGTTGTACCATCCTCCATTAGCTGGTGACGTAATGAAGTTTATGCAGATGTATAGAGTAATTTGCATTAAAAGTTTTTACATCGGACACACACAACAAGATCAAGTAGGGTATAGCAAATCACATTATCCAAAGTAATGACGATAGCGTAATGAATGGATAGAGAGTTATCTATGCATCTCCGTGCCTACATATGTACAAAATGTAGACAAATATTTAAATAAAATATTGCTCAGAGAGAGAGAGAGAGTATTCCCTCATATTATTGTCGTCTCGGACATAAGAATTTTCAACGTGTAGTGATAATAAAAATAAAGAAGCTGGGATGCTCGTTGCTGCTCTTTTTTCTTATTTCATCCCATTACAATTACGTTTTTTCTGCCTCTAGATCTATTAGACATGCACTTTAGATTTAGATGGAGCAAAAGAGAACATAGGCACAAAAGTAATAGAATAAAATGGAGAGCAGAAGAGGAGATGGGGAATATACGCATGTTATATGCATGCATACTTTTCTTCATCTCATCACAAAATCTTTCGTGTCCTTATGACGATCATCGTCATCATGATGCCTGGTAATGTGTATTATCTTGCGCGTTTGCGATGTTGCTTAGTCTCTTTTTCCCATCTCATGATCACGACAGCGTGACGGAGAGACGAATGTTGTGGTGCCTCAGCTTTACTCTTTTTTGTTAAATTTTGTTAAAAAGAAAGATGGGCATTCTTACCACCACCACAACGCAATATAAAAGAGTAGTAAAGACAGGTATATATGCTATTAAATTCATCAGGGATATTACGGAACAGACGCGTTGGTTAAAAAGGAACAAAAATGCTGATTGTTGCCGCTATCACCACTGCTCCTCCATACATTCCAACGCCGAAACGATTGAAACGAAGATCTTCAAGACGAAAATGCAATGTTTTAGCAAACACAACAATAACATATTTAAGTGATCTTTGTTGGTGGGGAAACGAGGAACGTACGTTTGATGTAATTGTTATTGGTGTTTTGGATGATGGTAAATGTGAAGTAACAAAATAGCATCTCCAGTCATGCGTAATTATGAGCAACTGTAGAAAACTGACTGAAGAAAACAAGTGAAGAAATAATTCATTACGTAAGCATTTAAAAATGGATGAAAATGCTTTGATCATGACATTTTGTTGCTTATGTTTTGTTATAAATTGATTTCAGAAAATATTTGAATCATTGATTTAAGTTGAGTAATTGTTTTTTTAAAGTTTGTAATACATCCCTTTTCATATTATAACTTTATTTAGAATACATGAATAACTGCTTACTGTTTTACCGATTACGTGTCCATTTTGAAAGAATGAGGATCAAGGATATTCCAAACGACGAACTGAAGTTAACTTTAAGTTGAAAGGTCATCCGCCCCGTACGGCACGTGAGAACCACGGGTTCATCAAAACACCCGTGAATTCTTCAAGTGCCATTCGGAGCAAGAGGACCATTAATAAATTCTCAATATTTCTTGATTTTTTTTCTCATGACCAAATCCGTCCATAAACTAGCTACATTGTCTAGCTATATAGCATCCAGTAGCTGGGTATGTTTTGCTAAATCCGTTCCCGATTCCACCAACTTACCATGAGTACAGTAAAGTACGGAATGTTGTTGTTTCAGATAAGCTACCACAATTACGCTAAAGTTTAGGGCTTCTAAATGACATCTCCTATGAGATAAGATTCCGCATGTGCCGAGTAGTGCCTCCTATAAAAAATAATAAAAAAATGACGTAAATGTAAAATAATGTCAATGATAAGGCATACCAAAATAATAATAAACATAATTGAAAAGAATCAGACAGAATGCAACTTTAAACTAATCACTATCCTTGCTGAAGTACATGTAAACCAATTACACAGTAATGAAACTAAACACAGATTTCCTTTATCACAAAATTTTTGCATGGTTTTTTATGTTCATCTAACCGTGATGATATTATATATTATATGATGAGCATCGCCCATTTATATAGCTGGAGCTGGAATAGTTGTCATATCTCCGTACGTGCAGAAAAATGAAAACAAAATGAGATAAGATTTCATAAAAATGCATGACATCATTATTATCCTATTCATTTGCATGTGCTCATTGGCACAAGCACCATGACACTACATCCTGGTGCTTTCATCATCGTTCATTATATTTCAGCTTTACTTATTGTTCATTCTTCATTTTGAAATATACGCCGGTTAATAACATTGACTGCTAGTACTCTCTGCTACTCTAAATAATCACAATGAAATAAATATCTATAAATTACTAATTGCACTGCTTACGAAATGTTTTTATCTACATGCTAGGCCAGAAGCAAGCACGACGACATGGAGAAAATATGTCAATTACATCAGTTTAGTCATAATAACAAGGCAATTGAGGCTTTTCCCATTAATATAAGTTTTCTGATAAAATACCGATCAATAAATAATTTCAAGATATTGAAAGGATTAACAATAAATATTGTCGTGCCATTGGGCTCGTCGCTCGTCCTTCTCTACAAAAACACACGCTATAACAAAGTTGGACTCACAAAGTGGATTTGTGTAGGAAGAAAATGGTCTAGTTTAAGAATTGATTATAAGCTTGTATTAAAAATGTAAAGAAGAGTATGAGTATAGTAATACACTTAATTATATATCTGCCGATAATATTATATAATTTATGAATGTTGTATGAGTTATGCTTGACTTTACGAAAAGAAGTATGAATCATTCATTTAAATATACAATGAGACAGGTGGGCTGGGTAAGAGACAAAAACTAAAAAAACTGTTATGTGTGGTCAATCACTCTCACCAACACATTAGCAATAAAAAATGATTAGACTATCGAAAAGATAATGAGAGGCCACCAGGAATTTACTATGTTATAAGTCATGACCATGATGATGAAGTTACTCTATAATAAAAATGTGAAATGAGACAGGTGCATGCACTTGACATAACTATGCATGTTTGTCTACCCATCCACACGACCATTCACTACTATCATCATCACATCATCATCGCCGGTTAACTTGCATATACCTACTTTAAATATATACCTACATTACATAGGCATAGATGGATACACATAGTTTACAGCAAAAAACAAGATCCCGTCGTTGTCATTACTTGCTTTGCTTTTGCTACTACTGTTTCTGCCTCTTGATGCTAATAAAACACCTCTCATCACAACTTGTTTACAGGCAATATAATATGTGCAAAACGGTTGTACAAACAGGTTTTGTCGGCCCCTGGACAATTTTCGCTTTGTTAGCACCTTCTCCGATTGCTTTTGTCTGAGAAGAATCATGATATGGGAAAGATGTGGTTCCTAAAGGAGCGGAAAGTAATGATACGACAAGTAGGTAAAAAGCACTACAAGTAGCATAATTTCCGATATTTATCTTATTAACATATTATTAAAAACACTATTATTATGGTTATTACTATCATCAAGACCATTTTGAAAGTTATTAAAAACAATTAATTTGAATCTACAATCTTTAGAAATTGCATAATACTCTACACAATTTTATTGTAGATTGCTTACTACTCAAGAGATGCACGTGAGGTGATATGTATGTAGGTATATATTATTTATTGCATTCATAGTTTGCTGATCGACTGCACTTCAAATTAACAGAGCCACCAGCATATTTTGCTGACCATGTCGATCAAGATGAAAGATTTAAGTATATAAATGTAATGCTATCTGCTGCATGGAAAACACTGGTGTCATTTTTCTCGCTTTAATTGAGCTAATATGCAACGAGACTGGTTGGCCGGTGGTGTTTTTCTATCATCATTATGATCATGGTTTTAAGACGAGAAAAGAATGCGTATAAAAACTGTATTGCTTCCTCCTCTTGTTTATCCTCTCTCTCTCTCTCTTTCGCTTAAATATAATATCACGTTCTTCACACTAAACCAAATTGCACCCTGCATCATCACCGTCGTAGAATAAAAAGTCGCAAAGTGAATAAAGTATCTCATTTCATTGTGTATAGTAATGTCAACCAACAACATTTAGAATCTTCATTAAATCCTGTGTAAAAGGTAAACGTACCTACATGAAGACATCAGCACTTGTAAGAAATTTGATTTACATAATGTATGATACGGTAAAACATTTATCTTGCATATGAATGTATGCTTTAAAATATTAAATTTCAGAGAAAATTACAGTGATATGAGGCAATATTTTTTGATACACCTACATACCATAATTTTTACTCACATCATCGCACACCACAAATTGAGTTTTCTCAGCTGTATTATCACCACCAACTAACTTCAAACAACTAAACTAACGCATTATAATAATATGCAATATATTGTAGGCAAACCCAGCAGTAAGATATGAAACGAGTGGAATTATTTTACAGGCATGATGACGTCTCAAGAGACACACGGGTTGAAAAAAATGATAGCAACATTCTCCCATCGCCATGAGTTGTATTTAAAAAATACGGATTCTGTCTATTATCATTATTATCTTTCTACACACTGATAAGTTTCCCTTGATTTGTTACCCAAAAAAATTTAGTATTTTCCCTGCTTATAAAAATTGTTTCTACAATCCAACAACTTTTGTCATTATATATATTTTGCCGCAATGCATCTTGAGCTAAGTTTTTTACCCATGAATTACCTTCCAAGATCGTCATTAATTTTGCTAGTTTCATGGTTGAACGCTGCTATTTCATGACAAATCTACTACCATATCTAGCAGAATATCATCTAAAACAGTCGGTGAAATAGAGACGGTGGGGTGAAAACGAACCCTTCTTTTTTCCTTAAAATGGCTGCCTTTCAACTATTATGTATAGCTTATCACTTAAAATTTCCCATGACTTCAAATTGTTTGCCAGAGGGAAATTCACATTTTTACTATTATTGCATTTTACATGCCATCTATAATCCATGGTGATATTGCTGTTGTTACTTGCAGGCAGACAGGTAGCCGTTGTAGCGGATGGATGGTGAGTTTCAGCAAAACAGACAAATGATAGAACGGACAGGGAATAAATTGAAGACAGAGCCTGTATGCAGCCTGTTTTATGATTTCTTTTAGTCAAAAAAAATGTGGAAGAGGCCGATAGTATGACGATGTTTCTGTGAGAAATGGTAGCAACCAAGCACTAGACGGATTCAAAATGTTATTGTTAATGAACAGAACTGTGTTGTTTTTGTTATATTTAGTGGTTATGATGATTAGACGATAGATGGATACAACATTTAATAAATGAAATGACCACACGAGTGCCATCGAAGACGATTTTGTGAAATATAAAACAAAACTACATAAAAGGGATGAAATAATTTGTTTACGTAACAATTTTTGCTTAAGCTTGTTCTCCCACTGGTATTTTTGAGCGTTTTAAGCAGTAAAGAAGCAAAAGTTAGCAACACAATAGCAGTGCTCACTGCTCACCTCCGCAGCAGCAAACAACTCATAATATTGTGTATTGAAAGAAAAGAGCAACTGAAAATGTTCACAGAAACAGTAGAAAAACCGTTTAATAAAAAACTTTAGAAACAAGCAACAACCATTTTACAGTATTGACGAATGCATGAACATTGAACAGTGAACATGAGAAAAAGAGTTATATTTTGTCCGAGAAGGAAGCACAAGATATACAATTATTAATACTAGAGCAAAAGAAAGGTACGCGTATGAATTTCTGTATTTGTGGACCTTATCACGATACAAAAGTTGAGGTTAACCGTTTTTATAGTAATAGTAAAAGAGAGAAGAGAAAACGGAGCAGAAAGATGATAATAATGTTACTACACAGTATTACGATTATCATTACTTTTACTATTCCTCCACATAAGTCATTCATGCAATGAAGGTAGCAGTAAGTACTTTTTGACTGTGTCTCTCTCTCCTACACTCCCTCATCGTCATCATTCATCCTGTACGTAATGCAGTCATCATTATCGTAAGGTAAGTTATTAACAATAAGTGTAAAAGCTAGAGAGAGAGAGAGGTAAAATGTACAAAAGCTAGGCTGACTGACAAACGTTGCGTTGCGGATGCTACATCGGGTTTTTCGACCTATTATCATTACCAACAACTTTTATTCGTAAGTATATCGTGGTTCTGACTGTTTGCGTGGCTGCATCGGAGCATTGGTACCAGTTTATTCCTCCGGAAGTGCAACATATTACAGCTGTTACATTTTACAATCTATAACATTCATTCATCCTACCTGCAACGAAAACATGCATCAGATAATATTTGGGAAAATTAAGTATTAAAAGCTGTTTGTTGTTGCTGTTGTTGCCCTACTTGCCTTTTTTCTCTCATTCTCTGATTGAATGAGAATTCGACGAAAACGAAGGGATCGAATTTTGAGTTGCACAAAATAAAAAATGCAACGAGCTTGCGTGGATCATGATATTTTATAATCAATACATGGTAATGATGATGATAAGGCAACAAAAAGTCAGTGGATTTCTTGTAATTCAAGCATTAGTGAAATAATACTACGGAAAAAATGCACGCAAGGCAAAAGGTTTCTATTCGGGGATGTATATATGCCTACCTTTTTCTGTTTAACGAAAAACAAGCAAACTGATACAGAAAATTCTAAGAAGGATGAAAGTAATTTATGTTTTGTAGCGGAAAATTTGCATTTTTAAGCTGAACCGGAAATAGGGATAAATATGTTACAATGGTATAAAACTGCTGAACATTTTGCCAATCCTAAAACAAGTTGCTCAACTCGTAAATTAAGGGAGAATATAAATAAGAATAATGAAACACCTTGTATTTTAATGTATCAGTAGCGCCCAAACCCAGTAATAACCGCAAAAACGTTGTAATAAACGTACAAAAACTTATAAAATAAGATGACGATGAACTGTAGAGCCGTATATACTATTTTTTTCGTGCAAAACTGTGAATCTAGCTCTTTATTACCATTGTAGGTTTTAGTACTATATTTTAGCCGAGTTTGTTTTTAAAATCTTTACTACTGAGCTTTTAAACAATAAAAATTATAGTCGAGGATGGATGGGTAGTACTTACCTCTAACGAATATCTCCTTTAACGACTGGCTTTTTGCAACTTTCGGTGGCGGTGGGGGAGATGAGCAAATAGTCACCAGTCATTTTTCACGTGCTTCATTGAACACAGGTTTCCGCTGAGCGACGGCAGCAAAACCAACAGTATTTTTAATACCGTATCATCATTCTTGGTGTGAATAACCCATCTGCCAAAGAGAGAAAATAATTTATTATTAAAACTATTCATTTGTAGCTTTCTGGCGTATTTTATTGATTTTTTGGCGAGTGCATTTTCAAGCAATAAAATTATATGCAAATTAAAGAATATGATCATGATCATTTCAAAGAAGTAAAAATAGTAAGGCGCCCCTGTTGGAACACAGAATCAGGGGATGAACCATAAATAAATATTATGCTATCCCAACAGTCATCATTCATTATATCTTTTCTAGAATGGAATCAAGTTTTAAATTTGTACAGAAAGCAAACTGCAATCTACCAATGGCTTTTTATGGAATATTTTAAAGCATGGAATATTTTCGTGTGAATTTTTCTTGCACAACTTGAATGAACAGAAAAGAAGTGCTCGATGGACAGGTAGAACATGTAAAAAAACTAAAGTTGCAAGAGTAAATGAAACAAAAAATGAGTGTTAACCTTTGTTGGTTTATCGAATGTATACATGTTATGAGGAGGAAAATCCGGGGAGAGACCATAGCTAACCAGTTAACCATGTGAACAGACAATAAACTAAGCTGGCTCAATATACTCAATATCATTATCAGTATGATATATTAATACGACTAATCATGGCAGAGTGTATATACTATAGCAGCAGCAGTCCCAGTTACCGGGCTCTCAAGATCACACATTTTAAATTCTGCTCCCAGAACTAATGAATATCATAATATCACACTTCCTTACTATAACAATAGTAATGCCACTAATAAAAAACTTACAATATGCTTCACATCTTGTTATAGAATACGAATCTAAAAGCATATTTATATGCATTAGGTAGGTATTACTATTACTACAAGGGTAATAATAAACATGCTACACAGGTGTTCTGTCGTCTCTGCAATGCCGTTTTTAACAGCATCCGTTCTCTCCCTGCAATATGTTACGAAACATTTAGCTTGACTAATGCTATCACAAAGCAGCCTGTTCCCAGTGTTCACCTGCACCGTAGAAGGTTTTTCAGTCCCAGCCACTGTTTTACGGTAAAAACCCTCTTGGTGTGGTTGCAGTAGACTTCTTGGGGGAATGTGAGAATTCCAATAAATATTAATCAAAAACGAAATAAAAATAAAAAGTAAACACGATAAACACTGGTGTGTATGTGTCTTCCTTTATAAAAAGGTTGAAATATTATAATTGACTGGATAAAATGGAACAATGGTATATTATGTGTTTAGTGTTTTCTTCCCCTTTTCTATGAACATAACACAGAATTTTGGTAACATCCCCTCATGGATTGATGACGGTTTTTACGATCCACTGTGAGACGGTCAATATGGTATTATCAAACTTTCCAAATTATGATTAGAATGTCCTTTGACAATAGTAATTTAAATTAATGGTCGGTAAGAACTTCAATTCAAAGAATAATGACGTTTCTGAACCACCATTGTTTATTGAAAATGTTGAGTCAATAGTGCCGCTACTCAATGTGTGCTGACAATAGCTACTATTTATTATGTGCTTTTATGGGCCAATTTTGCAATTCAAAACTTTATTCAATCAATACTATAAAGAATTGATACATGACTTTGGAAGTATTGTAAGAGATAAGACATGACACGAGACGGCAAATTCTACAAGCTAAACAGTGCTACTGGAATCTTAAAAACTTACTCATTTACATTTTGAATTACAACTTTACAGCAAGTCACCAAACCACTCTTCAGCCTTCAGTTTTTATCGCTTACAGAGAAATGGCAAATGGCTATATTTCTCATTAATACAGCAAATGCACACATTCACACAAGCACACACTTGTTTCACTATTTGCAAACATGCCTATTTTGTCTGCTGCCACTACTGCTTTTGTCAATATCTATTTATTTGCGCATTCATCAAAATAAATGCACTACTAATGCATACAATGAAATTAAGAGAGATACAAAAAAAAAGCAAATAATAAAACCGGAGTTGGTTTTCTAAATGTAAAAACATATGAATTTTCAGCAAACTCCCTCCGACAAAAGTAACGTCGTTTTTTACAACCACTTCTATACTGATGACTGTTTTGTAGTTCAGAACAGAAAGGTAAAGCAAAAGGTATGAGGTAGAAGCAATTTCTATCTAGCATATAACATGAAAAACAAGCAGCAGCAGTAGACTGTTAAATTATATCTACTGTCTGTCTGCTGGTAACTGTAATAATCATAATAGACAGACAATCATTAGACTGATGATGATCACGTTGGTCATTTTTGTGCCGGTATTATTTGTGTTCTCTCTTTTCTTTCTCTCTATAAAACACCAGAGAGAATCACCAGTTTACCAATGACGGTGAATAATTTTTGTGCATCTGGTTACATTGCATTTTGTTCCCCTCGAACCACACTATCTACCACCTTGGCGGCTTGATGTTCTTCTGTTTCTGTCTTTTCTTTGTGCACACCACCACCACCACTAATACTATTCATATTACACCAGCAATCTATCCATCTTTTTTCCTACCTGTAACTATCTCTCTTTCTACCCTAAAACCCCTATTCTATAAAGAATGTTATGAATATAGAGAGATTTTGACTTCATAACACGCATTCAAGCTCGTGTGAGATGTCTGAATGTGTGTGTGAGAGAGAGAGCGAGAGTGACTTTACTGACTGAGCTATATGAAACGAAATAAATACGTAATCTAAATGGGAATGGATGTCATGTGAACGTGATGTGAAATGTGTAATGATGGAAAGGGGTAGTGGTAGTAGTGGTGGTAATAGTAATGGCAGTGGTAACAGTAGAAGAGGTTACTAGCTTTTGTATCAAATATAATGTGTGGATTTGTTCTCTACTGACTTGCACCGCGCTGACGACGACGAGCGATGGCAAAGATGATGATGATGAGTGCACACACACATCGCTTTAATACCATGTTTTTTCGACCATGAAATAATGTGGTAGAATCTATTTTGTACCTGTGGTAGTAATAATAATAAGTAAGCTCTTTAAGCTAGTAAATTCTACTTACTGCAGCAGGAAAAGAGTTTTACATTTGGGAAAAAATACTCGTAATACACTCATAATAATGCAACTATATTATCGTCGACCAACCATTCGTCATAATCATCATCATGCACATGCCTTTTTTACATACTGTAGTCTAGATTGAATAAAATATGCAATGGACACAGCATATCACACTTGGGTATTTCTAATATTTAGATATTTTCATATTTCTACATATTTTTGTAGGATAACGTTTTGAAAATATACGAATAGTGCAAATAATTTATAGGCAGCTAGGTAGCATGAATTAGCTGGTAGCAGTTTGAAGATTCGGCTTGCAAACTTGGCTAGAGCAGCAGTAAATATTAGTTTTTTCAAAAACATGTGTGATGACTTATGCGATGAAGTATACAGGAATACGTGGATACGGAAAGAAACATGTCGTACATACCATTAAAATGATGGAGTTGAGAACAATGCGACGACAAGCAAGAAGATGATTGTGGTGATGGGGCCGTTTTCATTTGATGCCACTGCATTGTCCACACCATGTAGATTGGGAGATATTTTATAGTTTCAAAAAATTACGGATCCATGGATAATAGTTTTTTCTTTGTGGGCACTGTTCATTTCTCAAGTACTCTTTCTTTAATACTTACACAAGTTCCGTACAAACTTAGTTTTCAGCTTTCACATTCATTAGTTCTAAACAAAATAAGTTCTGATATGTCCATAAAGAAAAATGAGCAAAAATTGATGTCCGTTCGTTCAAATTGATGCACATGCACATTCACAGAAGTATAAATTAAAGTAAAATTATAATAAAAGTTATATAAGTATTATGATTAATCATTCAAAATTAAACTACTCCACAAAAAAGTCGTATTATTTGAAATTGTATTCACTAATAAATCATGTTAACAATCTCCATGCAAAGTAAGGTTGCTTTGTAAGTAAGTATATAGATTTTACGACTAGTTTTAAAGGGATATTATGGCAACAACAGCTTTTAAACAAAATTTCTAAAACAAGGATGAAAAAAGGTCTTTGAACTGCTTAATTGTAACTAAACCAACTACACTGTTGAAAAAATCTACAGAAACCCGAATTAAAATCCAAAAGCAACTCAAGATAATGAAAAAAGACAAAAAATGTGTTCAAGATCTGAAATCTTTTTTTCTTCATATCTTAAAAAGATCTAGAATTTTAACAAAAAAAATAAAATAAAATTTTGAAATCATAGCAAAGTACACTTTCGCACATTTTCTATATAATAATGTTATTATGAGAAATATTTGTTATCTAAGCACTTATTGTCCTTATTTCCACCAAAAATAAAAACATTCTTTTTGTCTTGCTTCTCTTCAGAATAAAATAAAAAGTAAGAAAAACTTCATATTATATGCACACAATAAAACAACCAAGCTGAGAACAAAGTCATGCTTGCAGTTACCCCACTATTTGTAGAATGAGGCAGTTTGAAGGAATTCCCTTGATGCTTTATTCTCTTCAGTCAAAACAACAGCATCTGAAAGAAAAAATATATATTGAAAGACGTTCCTCCTGCCGTCGTGTAGTGTGTGCTGTTGACTGACCGTCTGAGAAACTTGTCCGGCGAAAAACCGCTGATCTGTGCTTGACTCAACGTTTGAGCTAATCGAAGGTCTCTCTGCGACTGACGAGAAGAGTGTCAAATCTATGTTTTTTTTCTTTGGAGAACCAAAAATTCTCCAAAATGTACTTTGGCTTGAGTGTCCATGTGAATATATCTATAATATCTACAGATTATAATAAATATGTATTCATGCTAGTCTGACTCTATGGACAATGTTACTGCTACGCCGCAGCTATGAAACAGTCTTGGCAGAGAGCTTTTTTACTAGTTGTCTTGTTCAAGCCTCTGGAGCTACTAAACAGCTTCTGTATTCACACTGCTCTTATTATTACTAGAGCTGAAATTTCAGCAGAGAATATGTAACGTTTTGACTCTTTTAAAGCCGAATTCGTTCTCTTTCTCCCTCTCAGCTTACTTTTCAATTCAGTCAGTTGCTGTGAAAACAAATAATAATCTAGAACTGCTTTGCGTTTTTCTTCTTATTTAGCAGCAGAAGCAGTATATTGGCATGTTCCCCATGGAGCTTCGCAGTCGTGCTGGCTGCTACTATTTCACTCCATGTAATACTTTGCATTATACGATAATAATGTATCTACCTACGTGTACATATGGTAGTGATAAATATGAGAGATAATATTATAACTACTAACTACTATAGATACAATTTTCGTTCACGTTGCTGCACGATGATGATGATGATGATGATGATGACTTGGTCACTATGAGCTACCTAACATAACAATGCATACCTGATGTGTGTGTGATGAATAAGAGGAGGAAACGCATTAAAAACTTTTTGGTTCTACTGCTGGCTATATTAATACACTCATATCGTGCATTTGGCGCTAGTGCAATAAAATTCATACAAGAATGTAACTCTTTATTGTATGACGAGAATGGTGGTATTTTGATAACGTGCATTCATTATATACCTTTCTTTCAAACTTTTTTACTAACTCTAACTAAACTCCCAAACGAAAAAACGTACTTTGGAGTGGAGTTGCGATCTCGTCGATCTATATACATAACATTATTTTCCATTTCATGCCACCACCGCACTACCACCACAATTTCTACTCACTCTGCCGTGCGCGCACATGAACTCTCTTTTTAACACAGTGTTTATACGTGAAATAAACCTGTGAGGGCTGGGAATGCTCGCTCCACCCCACCCGCTTCCTCTTTTCTTCTCTCTTATCCTTTCCTTTACATTACACTCACACTGGCATAAAATATTTCGCTCACAATCAGTCAGTGTTGTATGCATGGCAGTTTTTTTTATTTCTTGTTGGCTTTAGGTATCAGGTTTAGGTATAATTTTATTTCATACCAGAAGCTTACCGTCTTTTTATTTTACGCTTTTTCAAACAATGTGTTTTTCATATGCAATATAGATATAACAACACAGAGTAAAAAAGCCACCAATATTGCTTAAAATGACACTGCGTACTTTTCCCCTTGTGCTTACGCACAATCTATATGCCTCTAATCATGCAATAACAACAATAACTTTCATAATTTTTCACAATTCAGTCAATTTTGCACTGCATTCTGCTAAAGTTATGAAATGACCGTAATGTTGTTACTAACCATCTTTATCGTCGATGCTATTATGTTATGGCAAGATATTATGTGCTGTATTGCGGGCATGCCATGCCATTGCTCCTTCCTTTTGCTTCCGAACAACTCACCACAGTTCTTGTTGACGCTTTTACTTGAGCCTTTTCTAAATAAATCCAACCATATGTCTCATTTTGAATTTGCTTGCTCGCATATTCTTTGTATATTCGTGAATCTATCTACTAATAAAAGAAAGAAGTCTTGGCAAAAACAGAATTTAATAATAATAATAATAATGCTACTTGAGAACACGCAATTGCTGCTATATGTATATTTGTGTGCAAAAACAACAATGAATTGTAGGTGCTTGTGTTGCTCTTGCTTTTAACTATTGTGTTCTAAGTTTACCCGTAATTTTATCGTAATGATGAATGATACGAGTCTCACAAGCAAGTGCGAGCAGTGTTCTGAAAAAAGCCAATGAAATATGCCATGAATGCAAGTAGGCATAACAATAAATGGCTGTACAATATGTATTGTAACGCACTACTACTCCTTCGCTAAGTGAAACTTAAGTAAAAAAAATTCACCTAAAACACAGTATTTTTTCCCAGGTGACTGACCCTGCTTCTTTTGCCATCATCATCATTATAATCATCAGAGCACAGAGCTTTGAAAAGCATACATACTATTACTGCATCCAAGTCACTGGCAGATGCATCATCAGTGGAATCAGCCTCATTATCAATAGCATCGTCGTCGTCAGCCGTGAAACAATTCAATTTTTCATAAGAATCCCAGCTTCCTTGGCAGAAACAATTTGGAATGTTTTCTCTCTGGTTCCACAAAAAAAATCTTTTTTTAAACTTGAAAAAGTCAAGTACTATGCAAAGTATGTATGTAATTACAAAAAAAAGATATTTAATTGTCTAATCATCTTGATGTAGTCAACGTGGTGGTGATAAAGATAATGGATTCTTAAAATGCACGTTTTCCCTTTTTCCTGCACACAACTATTTTTCATTTTACTCAACAAGACATTGATAACTGGGCCCATTCATTCGCTAAGTAGGTACGTAGGTACCACCAAAAACAAACATTTTACTCCTCGTCGTAATTACCCACTTTTCTGGCCGAATGATACCAATAACAGTCAAGATACGAGAACACTTAACGAAGTTAGCGAAATCATTTATTTATGACAGGTTATCAAGTATTAATGTAAATGCCTATGTACAAATTTGTCCGAGTGCTACTACTGACTTACACAGATGTACACAATGTGTACATATTACGTAGAAAAATATAATATTATTATGAGTAGCCAGTAACCAAACATTGTATTTATTTTGTACATAGCAGCACCACTCATCCCAATTGTGCGAGATAAAAAGCATCTTCTCTATTTAGTTTGTCTACCTATTATATAATGAAGGTATTTATATCTCCCAAATAGCTATGAGTCTCTACATCGTGTCATGATGAGGTTATAATGAATATAATAAGCACACACGTGCTCAATCAAACGGCAACTTGATCTCGTACTTCTTTCCTCTTATGTCTATCCCTCTCTTCTTCCGTCCGAGTGATGCTCGTCTTGAACACAAACACAAAACGGACTCAAAAATACTTTTGAAAATGCTTTAGTGTTTTCATGAGGCTTTAGGTTTCATCACGTCACGCTCCTCGCTTGATACATTGACATTACTTTAGAAAAAGGAAAGACAGCATAATAATATAATATTTAGCATATTAACAGGTTTGTATGGTCATGAAGTGCACGACAATGTATTTTTTGCCTACAGGTTTTCAGCGCTAAACAACTAGATCTCAGCATAACAGTGTGTGCGTACATTGATGTAGTTACATATTCTAGAGCAAAACGAAACAAGAAGTTTCTATCTCTTGTGCGTGAATTCCCTCCACAACTACAAAATTACAAAGACACAACGTATTTTGTTTATTTCTTTGTTTCAGCTTCATTTATAGAGTCACGTATTCACAATTTTACTTGATTCGAAAACACAAAAGGCATTTAGATTTTGATAGCAATAACAGAATCGTCTATTTTTACATAGAATAATTATATAAAAACAAGTGTATATAGTGTATCTGGTTGTTTAAATATTCAAGTAAGGGTTTTATGCCTCAAACACGGAAAAAGGAAAGGTCCAATTTTAGAAGAAAAAAAATAGTTTAATTGTAATTAGTAGTATGTGATGTGTATAAATTCTTTTTGTGTCTTTTATGTCCGCTTTTATGCATTGTATACCTAGTGGCTTATGCAAGTTTCTTTTTTAGTAATAACAAGTGCCGTATTACTGAATTCCATGAATCTTTTGGTCAATCACATGAATGTCGCTTCTCTGCTGAGCCCGGTACGGGTATGTCTGATACGGTCGGAGATGTCCCTTGGAAATGATCCAACAGCAACGAAGGAACCCTTCTTCTATGTATTCTTTTGAGCCCATATGCACATTTTCCGCATGTTAAAATCAAATCACTATTACTATTATGATTAAATATCCGAACTCTACTTGCTCGTAAAAACAATTGACCTTTCTAGCATGATTTTTATTATCTTAAATAATCTTTATGGTAGAATATAACTCATAACTTTACGTGATTATTGTGTAAATACAGCAATAAACCTGTCATTTTATAAATCTTGTTGGGGTCATGTTGTACTAAAGGCAGCCAAGAGCTTGATAATGTCCTCTAGTCATTTAAATCTTGAATGTCTGAGCTTGTCTTGGGAAATAAGTACTATTTCAACAAACCAAAAAAGGAAATACTACAAGCAAAAGAATAATAATGTTTCTTGTTCTCTTACTACTACTACTCCAGCCGCCCAAAAAGATGTAGACAGTAGAAGATTGAATGAAGTGGTTTTTATTTGCTTTTACTTCCCTCTCCTTTAACCAACCAGATTGATCTGGGAGTGGGCTTGTGAGTGTTGTCCTTATCAAATTTCAGCACTGAACCCCAACCAAGAGGCAAGCACTTTAATGTCTTTTACATCAGGCATAAAGAGAGAGAGAGAGAGTATGTGTGTGCATGCTAAACATCTCACTATTCTACTCCACACCCTGCAAGTGAAAATCTTAAACGAGTAGTAATAGTAGTAGAGTCGCACCGATATAGTGTTTCCAAAACCTGAACCGCACCAGCAACTCAGCAAGGAAACATTCTCATATTGTACCATTTAGAAAATCTCAGGCAGGCATGCAGGGATGTATGTATAGCAAAAAGAAAACTGATCACCAGCTTGTTTTCCTCTGCCTGTCGTCCTTTTGCGGCATTATGTACCAGACTCAGGCTTGATCCTTGGTTTGGACTTAGGAATTTATATAAATAGGTATTGAACAAATATGTCCGTATTGTATGGTTTAATGAAGAAAATTGGAAAATAAACTGTACTTACTTAGTTTACAAAGATGTTGTCCAAAATACTGAAAAGTCAAAATAAAAAATACCATTGTCATATAAAAGTACCATTCTCGATAAAGATAAATTAGCTCTTCATTAAAACAATATATTAACATCGACAATTTTACAAGGCCGTAAGAAATTTTGTTTCTTTGAAATAAAAGCATATAGTACCTAGCAGAAAACGGCCGACTGCAGTATCACAATTCACAATCAAACTTTATAGAGAAATGTTACAATTTAAAAAATTAAGTTTATCCTTCTAATGTGACCATTACATGAAATGACAATAGATCTAAAAACCTTGAATTCCACAGCCAAATTTTTGAGCTTTTCTTATGTGAATTCAGGACCAGAAAAGTAAGTTAAAATAGTAAAATGAAAAAGTAGCTTTATTCAAGTTTTAATGCATTTTTGTATAACGCTTTGTATCTTGTATATGTTGATGCAGATTTCTAAACAACTTCTGACTATTGACTAAACAAACATAGAGTAGAGTTGTTTGATAAAACTTGCTACAATTTCGTTTATGCCTTTCTTTATTGAAAGTCCCACTGCAGTATAATATAAAAATGAACATAACTGAAGAAATAGTCGTCCTCCACATTTTTCATTCGTCTGCATCAGAAAATCATTGCAAGAGAGGTTATCATCAATACAACATTTTATGGATTTTTAAAACTTTTCCGGTTTTGCTGTAAATATCTACTTTCCATACTTTTTGCTGGGTACATAAAAAAGAAACGGCATTTTTACTTTTGTCGGACATTTTAGGAATTGCTTACAGAGCAATGTTAAGTCACTCTTTCCCCAAGAAATTCCCCTCCATTTGTTGAGAATGTACTTTACTGCCTGGAAGCTTATGCACCTATGAGAAGATACCGTGGAGAAAACAAACAATAAAGCTGAAAACGATGTATAATTCAGCAAACATGAGAAACTTGAAGATTGCAGAAATAGTCTATTCTTTCGTGTGGCATGCATTCGAGCATAATTTAAAATGTTATAATGCTATACCTATGTACTTTTAATCGTGTGTGTGCGTATTTTGAAACCACTGAAACATAAGTACAACTACTGAGAATTGAAAAAATCCATTATGTAACACGTTGAATGACTGAGAAAGCAACTCTAAATTAAGCAAACACGAAGGATGGACGTTACATGCATCATGAATCATGAATGAGACAAGGAACTCGTACCAGTAGTCAATCGATAAGCTACCTCGTTAATATGTCTGTGATTCTAAATTTTCATTAGAATGATCACATATAGACCTGGGTAAATAGTTAAATAAAAATGGACATGGTGCAAAAAATGTATGCATTCAACCGTTATATTGAGCAAGAAGCTTGTAAGTGTATATAATTTCCAAGTAATCGAATTTTTCAGTACTTTGTACCCAAAACGCAAGTATTGAAATATCAACTTTTAATAATTTGGCAGTCTTGTAGAGTGAATTCTTTTTTTGATCTGACCAGTGAAAGTAATGATGGTGAGTGAAAGGAATAAATGCTATTGAAAAGCTGGCACAAAACAGGCTGCAACTGACTTTACAACGTGACGGTGGCGTGAGATGTGGGGATGCCTGATGTAGCGGAGTAGCCCAAAATGAGCAATAACAAAAAGGTTGTGAAGGTGGGTTCACTACCTCACTCAGTAAAGAAAATGTATACTTATGAAATGAGTCGAAATAATGCATACTTTTAAAGAAACATGCATAACCAACGTCAACGTATATGTATAATAATATCAAGCAAAATTCTCGATAGTATTATTTACTTCCTATACACAAGTAGAAAACAACGGCAGCCGCTTTTTCGGAAGGTGTGTGTTTTGAAGTGGGTTGCCATGGTGGGTCTCCAGACGAGTGAGTCTAAGAGTTTTGGCAGTTAAATGGAGACGAATGGCTTTGTCGCGTGCTTGCTCAGTCATACACACAAAGCACACCAACTATAAACATTCATTCCACCAAGTTGTATAAATAAACGTTCCTACTATAGAGACACATCAGAATACAAATGTATGATTGTATTGTTTTTTATTTGAATCGAACCGTCTAGCCTCTCTCTCGACACATAAAGCTCTTATTTGGGCTGAGCCACTGTGTGTAGTCATATAAGGCGATTTTTCCGTGTATTTAGGTAAAAGATAATATGCAAATCGGTCTCTCCCAACAAAATTACCATTTGTGACAATATTACATGGTAAAAGAACTTATTAGTGGCCAGTTGTCGTCATTTACTTTTGAATTTTTACATTCTCCACAAACCCATATAGCTTTCTCTTTGTCACTTTTTTCTTTAAAATGGGTAGTGAGAGCAAAAAAGGAAAAGGAAAAGTTATGTTGCCTTTCTCGCGCCACTGCTGACATCGTACATTTATACACTCCTCCTATACACACACTTAAAAGGCGTATTGTACGTGTAATGGCTTTGGACATATAATGCACAAATTACTCTTCCTGAATGCAGTAGTATTATATTTTGTGAGTGAAGGGAGAAGAGACGTTCGTTGCGAATGATATCATGACTGCTGAGGAAAATGGTACAACTCTAGCACGACGCGTAGATTACAATTAATCGATTCGGTACAGTTTACATAGTTTTTCATGTGGCCATTGCAATAAAAATACTAGTGTTCCGCTTCAGGTTCACTTTATGCTTGAGACCAGGATATTGAGGAGGGAAATCTTTTTTCTTTCTCTCTCTTGCACAGAAGCATACACTTTTAGTAGAGTACACACCCAGAAATTCTCGCTTTTTCCTGTTAGGATTGAAGCGTGGATGAGATTGCATAGCAGAGAAACTATATTTGCCGCAGTATTAGTCAGCGGCGGCGGCACTATCATGAAAAATATTGTTTGAGGAGAGAGGTTTACGTGCTAAATGAGAGGAAGCTACTCGGCAGCTCCAAAGGAATTTTGTATCGTCATGTTATATTTCAATGTCATTTAGCACCACCATGGTCGTCATACCATGTTTAAAGCTCTATCGTTCCCAAATTTGTCACTAAGAAAAGAATAATATTATGAATAGGAAACCCAAACACCATTGCTTTCTTGCTAGCTTTTGCTTGATTCCCCTTCTGCCGTTTTCATTTTCTTATAAGAAGAGCTTTGTGCATTGAGAAAATTCGAAGGCAAAAAATGATAAAACAGTTCCCCACCCGACATGCTAATTTGTTAAGTATTTCGTATCAATCAAAACATGTAAGAAAATCTTAGTGCGTTATTGTGATAAGGTGTGGCGTGTGTACACTTTGTTCATTCATAACAATAATAGCTGATGCCTAGGGCAAACTCTACTTGGATTGTATTTATATGCTTTCCGAACAATTTATCTCGCTTTAAAGGAGTTTCCACTGTCGTTTAATGGCTGCTGTTTCTTTTCTCCTGTTCCTTTCTTTTCTCCTTAGCTTTATTTTGTCACCAGTCGTTATAGTCATCGCCACCAAACACAAATGGTAGATTAAGAACTAGCGACAATGTAAAGAAAGTACTGAGAATGGAAATCGCCAGTCATTATTATTGTCATTGTACATAAATAAATAGTTGGTAGTGAAATGGTGCGAGATGAAAGTGTAGAGTTATATGTGCTCGCTTGTATGCTTAGTTGATAAAAGTTTCTTGATGAACAAACATACATACATAACTATTATAATGATGAATGCGAAACAGTAATGGCACAATTTTACACATATAAAAATGTTCTATGCATATTATTATGAATATGCCTAGTATCTAATCATGCTCATATTTTAGAAAGAGAATATAGAACACTTGTGCGATGCAAATACATGCATGCAAAGTAGTAGTGAATTATAGATGAAGTGCAAACAAATCGAGTAATTTTCATTGTCAAATCGTAGCGTTTCTAACAAAACCATTGAACGTCCATCCGTCTACATCAGCCAACGTACCTATATATGCTTTCCACTTCTTTTCGTCATTCTTTCTTCGCGCTCAAGGAAGAAAAAGATTTTTTTATTAGGAATTTCCAAGGGTAGCGACATAACGCAAGCTTTTAATAAAGCTTCAGCATACATAATTCAATAAGCCAATTCTTTAATAACTTTCCAGAAATGGCTTTCACATGTTTCACGAGATGAATGACACCTTGCTTTCAATTTTCTACAGAAATTCTTGCCGATATAATGGAAAGAAAAGGGTAAGGAAAACGCCAACTTTTCCAGGAGATACACACACACACCCTATTTTAAAGTAAAATTGCCAATAAATACTAAGCGAAACATAAAGAGAAATGATAATAATGATGGTAACCTGCATTATGAATGAGTTTCATTCCTTAAAAATTAGTACAACTGGTTTCACAGGTCGTTGCGTAACAATAAAAGGGAAAAGGCCTCTGTCATCTTTTTAAGTTTATTCTTAAATGCGTACCTTATACTTCTGGGTTCAAATAATATCTAGTACGACGACTACATGTCACTTTTACGTAAATACGAAAGGTAGTGGTGGCGATGGTGGAAGCGACGTAATCTTACATTCAACCAAGCGCATGCTGCATGCACACATGCCAAGTTGGAGTTAACATCCGGACAAGAATACCAGTTATTAGTCTCCTCTCCAGCAAATGTCTGACTTTGAAGGAAGTAGCTCATTAATCTAGCATTTGTATGCTTCACATTATTACCTGGTTGCCTTTGTGTATTAAACTAATATCCAGTCTACGACACGTTGCCTTGCTATTATTATGCATGAATACAAAAATGTAATATCTATAATCTATAATGATACAATTGTATAGGCAAGTATAATATACACAAAAGTTTGAATGATGACAGAATCAAAAGAGGAACAAAAAAGTGCTCAAAAATTACTTACAGAAAGCCCAGCACTATAAAGTAGGTACAACTTCTTTGGTGTCGATTTGGTGGTGTGATATCAAAGAAAGAAGAAAGAAAAACGTATATATTTCACAAGCGGAAAAAAGGAGTACGCAGTGCACACTACAAACTCATATTCTTTATATTTAAAAACAAGAAAAAAAGTTTGCTCGGTTTTTTCTGTTATCAAAACTACCGCCAATTTTCAGCTTGCCTACAATCGAATTCGAGTTTAGAGTATAATATTTGATACCAAGAATAATAAAAAAGAAATAAAACTAAACAGTGTTCCAGAAAACTTATTGTTACTTCTGCTTTGGCGACACACACCATTACACCTTTCTTTCTTTTTTATTTTGATGTCTTGTGTTCCGTTCATGAAAGAAGGTTTGTATAAAAACGCATTGAGCTGGGTAGGGTAATAATAATGGTTATTTTCATGAGAAAAAAGTAGCTTTATTATAACATCGATGAAATGTTTGCTTGTAGATGACGATGTAAAACCTGTTTGTCTGTCTGTCTTATTTTGATCATGCATGATTTCTCTAGATTTACCAAAAAATATAAAAAGAACCATTTTTAGCCATATATCTATTGGTTTGGTATCAAATCAGCCTTGTAGAAGGTTTTTGGTACCAAAAGTACCTAATTTAATCAAGACCTTATTAAAGGCTCAATAAAATGGAGTACGTAAACCCAATGTAAAAGTAACCGGCAGTTTTTTCAGATTCAGCTCCGTGTATGCAGTCGCTTGTTTGAAGTATTTATTTTAAATGGCAAGAAAAAAAGTTTGATACCAATATTGATCTTGTGTGTGCACTTCCTTTCCCATCAAAAACTAGTGGTTGTCGTCGTCACCACCATCATTGGCCACGATAATTGCATCGTGTACGTCTCCTTTTTATGCCTTTTTTAGTAATTTTTATTGGCATTGGTCGTAGTAGTATGGTTGTTGCGGTGGTGGCAATGATGACAGTTGCAAGCGCAATAAAGTTCTAGAACTTCTTACCAAATAAAAAGTAAGAAAGAGATATAATAAATGCCATACCAAGTAAGAAAATTCTCACCATTAATGATCATCACAAATTACCTTTAAAATAAATAAGTTGACATTTTAGAATTGCGATTTTTGTACCTACATGTAATTTCCCTTATCTATGCATGCTCTAATTCGATATTGAAAAATAATGCATTTAAATTCGAATGAAGTCTAATTGCATGGGGTATTGTTAAAAATACAAATTTCAAGCATGTAACATAACCCTTATCAATACTAATTCTAAATAGCCTGGAGACTTTTAACGTTCGCTCTAAAATGAAAAGTAAATATTAAACTAGAAAGCTCGTTCAAGATAAACTATTACAAGCTGCAGATCAAAAGAGTGATTGCGATTACAATATTATTCAGAAGCTAAATATTGTGATAGTGTAGTCCTTTTAAAATGCTTGTACGTATGTAGAGCTAAATGAAGAAATATGAATCTTCTCTTGTGTAATAAAGTTCAGAATAAAGCTATAAAAATATGGTAGCATTCATTTTCAGTGTATTTATGACGGCATATTAGTATAGTAGTGTTTGACTTGATTTTCGTTTCATAATAAAAGGCAGAGGTTACTTTAAATGTTGATAAAGCCTTTTGCTTAGCCATTAACCATTTTTGGTATTAAAAGTAATGTTTCATCATGATATTTTCCCCTCTTCTGTTGAGATGCTTGCTTGGCATTTAATTTCTTTTACATGGATGGCAAAGCAAACTAAATTGTAAAGTCAGACAGCGAAAACACATATTAGGCAGTGTAAAAGATCAAATGGAGCCAAAATTTAACTTGCAGCAATATTCTTTTTTTCTTTACTTCTCTGTCATGGTTTCTTGAACCAAGAAAAGAAAGGAAGTGAGGGGGAGGGTTCATGGTTCCAAGTGGTTGATGGTGAAAATATGCATGCACGTATGGACATGTGCTAGCGCAAGAGGATTACCAACAGCATCGCGTGGCACTCAAACATTTATTAGCCAGAATTCTGCACTTACACCATATACTCTACTAACAAACAGCTTCTTACACATAGATTTCAATTAAATCCAAAGTGTATATTTTTCTGTTGTGAGCAACACAACGGAATAAAGTGCTGGAAAGAGTTTTTGGACTACAGTACACTACTATTTCTCCTATTTCTAGTGATATTACAATTGAAGTTGAAGGAGGAGAAGAAGGAAGCGGACAAAGAATAAGAAAATGTTCAGGTGGTTTTTTGGTGGTATCAAGCGGCCACGGACGGTGCAGTAAAAATCAAGCACACAGGAAGAAAGAAACTAACTGGTTGAGTGAGTGGAGAAGAGGGTCCGAAGTTGTTGTTACAAAAGTTGCTCTTTCACCTCTTTTCTGCAAAATGGGCAGGTAATATGCCTCCATTCATATGAATGCATGGAAATATGAATGTATAAATTCCTTATGTAGGTACGTACGTTCATCTGGGGTGCATGCTTCGGGTTTTTTAGTTTCGCTCAAACGACGACAAAATGCACACACAAGCTTTTCCACCATACAATGTAGCCGTGCAGTAATAATAATAATAATAGCATGTTGGATTTTATTTCATTTTGATAAATTATAAGTGAACGAAATGGTCTACATGGAAACTTTAAAAAAAGAGAAAGGAGAGATGATGATCGAGATGATGACGGTGGTGGTTGCTGTGCCAGTGGAGGCGGACTGTGGCATTATAAAAAAATAGATGGTTTGTTCAGTTTGTTGTAACATAACAGTAGATTGTAGAATGAAATAAAAGAGCAGGAAAAATTTTGTGTTCCAAAATACTTATTTATATGTGCATACAATAATATTTGTATATACGTATGTCTAGCTCATGGTTTCAACAACCACAGCTATAAATTTACACTCGGGAAGGAAAAATACGTAAATATTACTCCTATTTACAGGGTCTGCATGTTCCGTAAAGAAATGAAATGCGTCTAACTTCCTTTAAGAGAAGTAGCAAATGTTGTAGACGATATCAGGAAACTGAAAGCAATGCTGTTTTATGCAGAAAACTCTCTTCTCACTCTAACAAGCCGTATGTGTGGAGGGTGGGGTAGCTCAGGTAAAATTAATGTGCGGCTTGAGAGAGGAAGTCAGGGGAACGAGAACGAGCAGTGGAAGTATAATAGCAATAATAATGGTAAAACAGAAGAGTGAGTCGAGTGAGGGGATAGTTGAACTCAAACCAAGAAGCATAATAAAACAAGATAAAAAAGTAAAGGTTTTAAAATTTGAGAGCAATGACAATAGCACAACCACTGCTGCAGTCTGGAGTTGAGCAGTGAGATTTTCTTGTTCCCAATGAAAACTAATACAAATACGTAGAAAGTTGGAACTATCGACGCAAAATAAAGCAAGGAAAAATAATATCTGTAAAAATTGTTCTACAGAAATGCGTATCAGACACCAACACCATCACATAGGTAAAAAAGTAAATCTAAGCTGGGTTGCTGTTGTAAAGGTAAATTGGTAAATACTTATGTATATAAATAAAATCAAAAGTATAAAGGTAAGTTGCAAGCAAACAAAAAAGAGTCAAGGTGTAGCCTTCCAAATATTGTGTGTGTGTTGACTTGTTGTCATCTATCAATTCACCAAACTTTCATTGTTTGTGGATGCGGATTACATTGCGGATGCGTTGAATGAAAGAGAAATGGTCTCCCGCTAGAAAATAGGGGAGTAAGTAGGTGAAAACCTGGCTTTTTGCTACTGTTTCTCACCGACTGTAACTGTAAGGAACCCTTTTACAAATATACTTAACTACCTATGTTATGCTCACAAAGCCGGTAAAATTGTTGCTAGTGCAGCATATGGGTAACTTTATTTCATGTTGAATCTTGTCTATTTTGATGTAGAATAAGCTAAATTGGATAAAATAGATACTAATGAAATTTGAATAAATCTATTTAATAATTTAGTTTTGCAGCTTCTATTACGTCTAAAAAAGTTGAAAAGATGCCGCAACAAAATTCACTATTTTAACATCTCAAAACTTAAGTGAGATGTACTTTTTAGATAATCTATAGGTATATTTTGTACATTTCCTCTCAGCCATTATTTTTTCCAAAAAATCTCGTAAAACTACATCAGGAGAGCTTTGGTATTACTTTTATTTATCAAACTAGCCAATTACTTTGAACAATTCCAGTTGGAAGTGGCTGGCTAGCTTGTGAAGCATCACAAAATAAAAAAAGTTAAATATCATTTGTTCTCCTTCAGGTATGTATTTGCATGTAAATAATCTGTCTTACATCGTTGAGAATAATGCAAATAGATATGAAACAAATAGTGCCCAACAGTCATGTATGAAAAAAACTGGCTCGTTTTCCTTCCAGAGAGACAGAAAAAGGAAGACAGAGTTTCTGATGAATGAATATGATAAACATCAACAAAATATTAATTAACCAGATATACATGCATACACATTCATTCTATACGGTAGAAACACAGACCTGGATCCCACACGTTTCTATTTTTTAACTTGATGTTGATAGTAAGTTGATTTTGATGTATGTTTAAGTGTATTTGAAGCATGGAATGAATTGAAAATGCCAAAATAAAACTTGGAAAACAGCAGAAGCAGTACTTTGAACTATGCAGCCATTGTATGATGCATGGAGGGAAGCCTGATCATGATCACTTTTTCTCTTTTGTGCGTTGTAAGTTTGCAGATTAGTGGAAGTAGTAGTATGGAATTATGGTGCAATGTACCATTTTTTTCTTCAAGATAAAAATGTGAATGACTGAGCAAGTTAGGTGGTGTGGGTAGAGTTGGCTCTAGTAGAGTACCTACCTAATATAGAGTACAGGTAGGTATAAAAAACTTTATGTGATTATCGACATATGCGAAGCGTATCCAAAGGTGGAGGATGAGCAAAATCTAGCTTAGTTCCGGCCTCTCAAAGGATATCGTGTGTAAAAAGAAAGAAGTCAAGAAAAAGACAAGCGAGTAAAAAAAAGCAGCAACACTGCTCTGCGCACTCCGCTATATATCTCTTCCCAAGTATCTCTCTCCTTTTTACCTTTACCGAACACCACCACCATCACTACCACCATCATGATCATCATCTCCATCCACCTCATCAATGCTATTACAATTATTATTAATATCATTACTAGCAACCGTACCAGCTGCTTCAAGAGGGTGATGATGATAATGATGTGATGTGTGCCTCCACGCAGTTGTTGATGCACCTTTGGAGCAGCAGTAGTAGCAGCTTTTCTACATTTTTGTATAAATAATATTATTATCATAATCTTAATATATTTATATTCTGTATTTATCTATCTTCTCTGGTCTGGTACAGGCCTATTTTTGTATTACCTTTTACCTTGCCTGAACCTGACTGCCTGGTATTGTTGTAATAAATGAAAGCAGGCTGGTAAGTGTAGCGTGGTGACTACCGGTGTAACCTTCAACTTTCAGTCAGCTAATAGAATGCATCCTGTCTTCTTGAATGCATGGAAATTTTAGCTGTGTGTGTGCTGATTTTAGTGAGCATAAAAAACTACATAATACACACGGCTCTCGGCTGCTACTTTTTTATGTTGGCTGCTGGTTGTTATTTGTGGTGGAAGTGGATTGGATGGATATTGTATGTGTGTGCCGTGATTCTGTTGTCTCTCTTTGATTTTTTATGAGGATGCATGCAGTAAGTGTATGGCTTGTTGTACTGCATAGATAACATGATGATAGTGATGATAATGCGATGCTTTTCTTTCAGTGCTTTAAAAAAGAAGATGTCTGATTTAAAAATGCAATGACTGAAAGGAGTTTGAATTCAAGCCATTATTATTAGCATTAAACATGTATAAAAGCAAGGTTGGCTTCGCTGACAATGATAATCACAGGAAAACAAAGTACAAAATGCATGAAATATGACGAACAAGACGAAGTGATTCTTCTGACGATAAAAAAAGAAAAAGCAGAGGACTATGAAGAAAGATTTTAAAGTGAACTTGACTTCTGCACGACAACAGGTGCTTTTGCTAATCATTTTTTTACTCATGGCCTCGCATGGTTCGTCATGCCGACATGAGCATGACTTTTTTGTGTTTTAACGTGTTCTTTTTTCATTCTTAATAATAAGTAAGGAGTAAATAGTTGCAGTACCCACCAGTCGAATCCCGATACAGACAGATAGGGATGTATTCTATTTACAACATTAATATTATATGCTATGCCTCTATAAATTCATCACTTTTTTTCTTATTCGTCTTTAAGGAAGTTTCCGCTCGTCTTGTTGGCGCTAAAAAGAAAAAGAGTAACTATTTCTAGTTATAAGACGAAATGGCAGGGTATATGCTATAGTGCCCTAATCTTTCCTAATAATGCCACGTAAGCATGTAGGATTTTTGTGCCATTTCAGTGTTTAAAATGATAGATCAACATCGGGATATTATGATGCTTCTCTTTCGTCGTCATCACCAGCATCCTCATAAAAGTCTGAAAAGCTGTAATAATGCTCCACGTAACGTAGCATACCAGGAGGCACTTTTGTCTGTAGTCTATACTTAAAAAGCATTTAAAAAATTTCTGTGGATGAAGCTGTGAAATGCACGAATTACAATGGAAAGTACAGACAGAGTGTACCCATACGTAACATGAGAAATATGGCGCTTCTGTTCTTTTGCCAAAAAAGGGGGAAATGGCATCGTTGAATTGGAAATACTATCTGAGAAACAATCAAAACTATTAAGTCTCAACATGTATTTTTTGTGGACATTTTCTGGCCACTTTGGATTTTCCTGGAGATACAACAACTTTTTTGCTTAAAAAATAGAGTAAAAAAGATTGATGCTGCTACCACTTCATACTTTACACAACACATATCAATGAACTTTTTCCAATGTTTTATCGTTGTAACAATAATGAAAAAATAGCATTTTCATTGAAACTAAACTGGAATTGGGTAAACTAAATTGGAATACAAAAGAGCCAAAACTTTTTTTTATCAAGTTCAGGATTGGGTTTGGTCGAATGTAAAAGAATGTATGTTTGCTTACATCATCATAAGAGACGACAATATTTTGACGGACCGAGGAATTTTAATTTATTCCTTTCCACCTTAATCAACGGAATAAAAATGAAAATTACCGTACAGAAATTCTGCACCTCAGCAAAGAAGAGGAGAAGAACGACATGCCGTATTTCTTCTGTTTCTGCCGTATTACAGTAGTTGTTCCATTATAATGAGTGGAAAGATAAAAGCACATTTACCCGTAGGACTCCATATAAAAAACGTGAATATAATTCAATACACCTCAGCAGGTGTTGTTGCTGTTGTTACCACACAGCACTTATAGATCCTTTACATTTACAACAGCATTGCTTATTATTATATAAACCTTCAGTAATGTACATTGCCTACTTCCATCCATTTATAAAGTCTAACACAGCACAATTCGCAACCCATTTGTACAACTTTTCCCATATTATCTTTACCTAACCAACTCGCATAGTACATGGACTATTGTTATCAGAACAAATCTCTCATGGAGATGGTGATCCTGAATCCTGAGGAGGATGATGCAGCAATAACAATATTGTCTCTCCATTACCTAACCAATATATGTTCTGCTCATGCTTGTAAAGTTAAATGGCAGAAGAAGAAAAAACAAGAGCAACGACGTTTCGTGTGGTAGAATATGTGATATGACTATCTTCCTACTTGATTCAGCTCGATTAGTTCTTATCATCAGCAGTTAGAATGTGTACTAGTATTAAAATTACTAAAAATCTTGACAACTCATAATTTAATTTGGTATCACATTTAGTGCCTAATTTCTTTAAAATGTAACCACGAACCCAGTTGTATTGCACAGCCAAAGGATTAAGCAAATCAATATTATATTTAACATTATGGCAGGGTACAATTTCCCATTATACCCTTCTTCTCCGGTTTAAATAAAACAATCGTACAAGACCTATGAACAATAATATATATACATTTTCACTACATTCTAAAAATTAAAACTTAATAATGAAAATACTTGTTAATCAGCAACCTGCTAGACATATGTTAGGAAAACGTTCTTCTGTTTTTATAGCAAATGTTCTAGGTATGTGCCTATTTATTTATATTGTATCATCTATCAAATACATGCTTGTTTCATTTCACACTGTTTCAACAGAAAGTCCTAGCTGAAAAACAATGTCGCTGTGAAACAATTGTGGTAAACTGTTCATAATGCATTGAATTGAATCGTTATTTCCCTTTGATCGTATAAAAACAGCAGGTGTGAACTACTACATTTTCGGGAAAAAAAGGTATTATCAACCATTTAGCTTGGTAAATAAGACTGTGATTATTCACAGGAAAAAATAAAGGCGTTTTCTTACAATTTCTTGAATAACTATGATGGAGTTCTACAGTTCAGAGTTTCATGAAACAACCACCTTTGTCTTCATGATCAACGATGCATAAAAATCTTGAGATGAAAAATGATCCATTAGAACGAGTAAATTCATCGCTTCAATGTAATGTTTCACCTTTGGATAGTGCATATTACTACATTATTGTTTTTTCTTCAAAACTTCTTAATGTACTAAATTGTGGCATTGCTAGAAACTTTCCAGGGATTTCATTGTTTTAACATTAAATGAATTGTTTTGAACCAAGAAAGGGTATCAAGTAGCGGGCATCTTTCAATCAGTGCTAGTGTCAAGTGTAGCGATATAGCATTAATTGTCATCAAAGAATATTGAAAATTATGTATTGCCAGAGTCAGAGTCAAGTGAAGGAAGTAGGAGGATTAAAGCTATAAATGCTCAGCTTCAATAAAAAAGTGGATACTTTGTCTGCTGCTTTGATAGACAAAGACAATAAATAAATGAAGATGAGATGGATGATGGAAGAACGATAAAGTAAGATGGGAAGTATTATAAAAATAATGATGATGGCTCAGATATGCCCAAAATGTAAGATTACCACGAACGAGGACGACGACGGGAAAAGTTGCTGAACGAAACCACAAATACGTACAATGACTCCACTCTTGCTCTCCGGTGGTGGTGATGATGATGGTAATTCTGTTGCGCTGATATTCCATCTTCTTTTACAAATTCACGCTGAATGCCTCCGAATTATAAGAGCTCGCTGCTTTTTACTGATATAAAACTAAAAATTATTTGTACGCTTGTGTATCTATTCTATTTTCCACTTTTATTACAAATATGCATGCACGTTGTTGGCAAAAATGGTTTTTAAAGAAATGTTATACATTGTACGCAAATATTACCAAAAAGTTTTCCCGATTTATGATTGCATGTATATATTACCTAACTACGAACGAAGAAGAGTTTGCTGCTCACTTAAGCTGAACATCATAGCGTGTTATATGATGTGATATGTATGAAGTATGAACTGAGCGAATACGAAATGCATGATTCTGATACGAGAATAAATGCAATAAATGATATGATGCAAGAAGCAGTAGTGAACGAACGTAAAATCATCATCCGAGGATCCTCCGTCTGGAGGAATGTGATATTACGTAGTACAACTTAAAGACGATGCTCCATCTACCAATGTGTCTCTATCGTTATGCGCTGTCTCCGGTGAGCGTCGAATCCGTACATAAAGATAAAACGACTGTGTAGGTTGTAAATACTTGTACTAAATACACACACAAATGGACAGTTTAGTCAAACTTTAGCAAATTTAGTAAATTCTGAACCTAATTTTGAACTATTTATTTACTTTCATGCAAAATTGAGATACAATGGCAATACCAATATTCACATCTATAACGATACGTTACTCAATGTATATTTGAATATTTAAATGCGATACTGGCCCTTTAACAATGACCCTACAAATATACCAGACAATACCGTCCAGAAATGTTTCTTAGGTGCACTGTATTTAAGTAACCCTTTCCTTATTCATGCGAACATGTATGTCTATGCCATATGCACATTGAATATATTCAATTTAGGAATTTGAAGAATATGATTTAGTTGCTTAAAATAAAATAAATCAGTTTTCACTAGCATGGTAGACACATTCTAGTATTCGTGTATGCACTGTTGCTGATGATCATGATGGTGAGCGATGAATCAAGTAAACCACCACCATTAGTGGTAATAATAGTAAATCTGTGGTGATGGTGGCGCCTTTTTCCACGATGTGTTGATTATGTTGATGACCATGATGAGTAAGTACAGCAGCTGTTTCATGTACCTGTTCCTGACAATGTTTGGCCCCAGGGGGTTCTTTCTCTATCTTTCCATTTTCTTTTTGCTTGCAGCTTCACTCCTTTGGTGACTTTTTCATTTCTTCAAGAATGAGAGTGAGATGCTTCATATATTCATATATTGTGCATGTTCATCAGACACCGTGTACATTATGGGAATGGCACCACTCCAGAGATACATAACTCAATGTTAAGTCTATCGCACACAGAGAAGCTACTTACGATGATTCACGCATTTTAACTTTTTTTGAGATTCCACCAGAAACGTCAGCTTCCATTCAAGAGTTGAATTGTTACGAGCATGTTTAAGTACCTACGTAAGAAAGTGCTAGATAAGTACGAATTAAATCTTGATGGTGGTGATAAGATTACTGATACAAGGTTTGACTTAGCTAATTGCCATAAATATGATAAGAATTCACGCGTGTTCATTTTTCAGTAAAAATCACAATTACTTAGTCAAAATTATTAAATGAATATTTTAATTAGAAGCTATCAGTAGTCATTAAAGCATTCGCAAGTTGTTTCGCTATATTATTATCTTAAAAAGGCAATCAATGAATAATTCAAAAGGAGTGTATTTTGATTGGCAATATAAATAGTAGCAATAATAATGACTGACATCACAAGAGCATGTTGAGATATTTATTCAAACAACTTGACACTAATCATGTGTGTTCATGAAGGTGTGTATAAACACTGGGAGTAGTCCTCATAAATAGCATCTTACGGTGTACACAACCATGTACAACAACAAACTAACTATATTCAAATGAGGATGATGATGGTGATTACCTATTACTTCCATCGTCAAGAAGATCCGATGCATCTTTTTGAAAAGATGCACTCGTCATCGTCATCACCATCTCATTATTCTTTCAGCACAGAAATCGTTACGTGTTCTCAGTCTGCTGTTCAGTCAACAGCAGTAGTGGCTTTCAGAAGGTGTTTTCGAAGGGAGAAAGATGAATACCAACATATATTCACGCACTCCACCGCTTCATCTCTGTTTGGCACTTTATAATAGACCATTTTTCATTTTGTAGAGACATGAGTGCCTGGAGCACTGAGAGCTGAAATTTATTACCGTCATCACATTTCTATTACAGTGATTTTTTCTATTGCTTTGCGTGTTTTGTTTTGTTAGCTGTCTCTTCAGGAGATTGAGATAATTCGGATATACACATGTAAAATACTTAAAATATGCACGGTATTATTTCACGAACATACAAACTCAAAAAAATCTCAACCGGTTGTCAATAAACAAGCAAACGAAATTATCCGCATCAAACACATCAGAAGACTCTTGGAAATGAAATTTGCTGACTGCCCGTGTGCAAAAAAAATACAAGAATTGGCTCTGACTTTCAATGTTTGGTGACCATCAAATACTTGGCTTTTGGTGTTAGCTTTGGTAAAAGCACTGAAAGGTCATGAAACTAAAAAAATGTCGTTTAGCATGGAAACTTTTATTGTATCTCCCAGTAATTGATTTTGATTAAGTCACTAAGATATACATTGGCGCTCTGAATATTTACAGAAGTTTGTCCAATCAGAAAAATAGAGTAGAATATATTGAAAGAAAAATTATGACAAAAAAACTAAAATAGTTAGTGCAATCACGTATATTACTGCAAAACTAATTAATTTAATTTTTTCATAGGATTCAAATGCATAAAAATTCAAAAAGCACTTACAAAATTCATATTATTATTAGCGATAAAAATTATAAGCATAACCATCATATGCAGTAAGGTGGGTACTTCAAGGTGTTCTAGCTTCCGAATATCAAGAAACAAGTCTTGTTTTAATTTAAAGTATATTATGCACCTTTTAATGCCCTTGACGAAACGAACTTATTTCTTGCAAATAATATGTGTGATGAACTTCAAATGGTTCTATGAAAACTCTTATCTACAATGAACAAAACACTAACAAAGACCTTTATGTAATGCATTGTTCAGTGTGGATAACGTGCTTGATAACGACAGAAAATGAAACCGGTCTACTTGTAAATTCGTTAAAGGTTGTAACAGTCATTATCCCAGGTAAACCATAAGACAAGTACGTACATAAGTGGGATGCAACGCTCCCACGGTCTTTTTCGAAATATCACTGACCCGGTTTTAATTCTTTTAAAGTTGCATTTTAAAGTATAATTTGTAGTTATAATACCTATATTATGCCCTAGTACAGTTCTCACCGTTCACTTAAAATCACTGCTAAAAATTGTAGATTGCTCCATCAGAAACTTGGTGTTTCAAGTTACAACCAGGCAAGTGGCAACTTGATGTTTCCTAACAGAAATTTATTCATCAGTATTAAGCTTTGTACTACATTGCACGGATTGTGGCTAAGTTGAGCCGTCACTTGACCGCTGTCCTCACACCACAAAGCGAAAGAGAAACCTATTTATGTATATTTTTATGCTCGATAAACTTTTGAAAGGTTACGGTAAGAAGGGAATAAATATATCACACCATTTGGTTTACAATCACCCCTTCTGTCATAAGAAGGTTGCATTTATACATATCATCTATATAAGTTCTTTATGCCATAATTCATTTACTTTACATTTGGGGCTTCGACTCGTCGTCAATGAAGCGTGATTGAACCAAAAATGTGTTGACATGACATCATAAGTACTTCTTAAATGACTTGTTAGTGTTATTGTTCATACAAGTGTAATGTACTTAGACAGTAGTGTGAAAAGGGACGAGAGAAGTTAAACAATGACAGTATTTGGTGATCAACATCATCATCGCAGTAATAAATATGTTCATACCTATGTCCATTTATTTGTCTACATTACATGGGCTATAACCTCCTAATCATCAGGCAAAAAGGTTGATGGCTGACGGGAGCCGGTTTGTCCCGACTGCACGTGCTGCTCTAAAAGAACCATCTCCCAACAGCTCATTCTCAGATATTCTAGTTTTTGTGGATTTCATTGTGATAGCACATACTCGATGCACAGTAATACATTTTGAAAAGTAAATACGGTTCATTCCGATATAATCCCATCCCAGATTTACTTGTCAAATATTATGCAGGAATATTGTCGAAAATTGTCGAAATCGACTAAATATAACCATTTTCAATCTCATATTTATTTATACATAAATAAAAAGACTGAAGATTCCATGCACCATGGAAATATTTAGGTATAAATATATAGAAGATTGGTAGTTTCTTGACATGACTACTGAATACTTACATTGCAAAATAATATTACCTATTTTAAAATTCTGCTTAAGTATGCGCATTTTAAATTAAACTACACGTGGTTATGCTTAACGTAGTTAGTTACAAATGTTGATGACAAATTACAAGTGAAGCAAAAGTAAAGTGGATACTCAGAATGATAACTCGCTATAATAAGCCCAGTTCTTTACGACGCCGCATGATCTAAAACAATTATAAGAAGAAGAATGAGCTTCTCATATTCTCATTCCAATTTGTCGTGTAGTTGCAATAATTACATAACAACAATATAGTCAAGTACTTTCATCCCATTCATTCCAGTGCAATATTCGTTTTTATGACAGCTAAAATGTGCGTTACTCATTAGCAAGACTCACAATATAGAGTAATATAATACGCACTCATCATCATTATTTCATGACTAACACTGTCATTCACGATGGTCGAATAAATAGCTGGAATTTAGGAAAATTTTACATTTAGAATCGTTATTGTCATCACCATCATGACTCTTCTTACGCTGTGTGTTCCCTGAATTCATTAAAGCAGTTCAATGGAATTCAAAATGAGATTTTTACGAGGATTTAAGACCTACAAATATAACAACCTTAATATCCAATCATTGGTATTCTAGATCTGCAAATAGTTGCATGCCATGCTCATGGCGTTAAAATGGAAAATAATTAGTGCTACTTACACTGATAGAATATTTTAACGGTGGTTGGTTACAATCACTCCACATTCACTTTACGTGCATTGTGCAGTAAAATATATACAAGAAGGGAACAAAAGAAAGAGCATCAGTGCTCATGGAAACCCGAGTAACTACAAAATATACCTGTACTTCTCACTCGCCAACGATCTTCTTTTTGGATGCAGTTGCCTGCTATCATGTATGTATTCTGTATCAAATGTCTGACAGCATACATGTATCAAATTATGCGTATGTGGATGATGGACAATGGACACGGAGGCGAGGAGGGAGAGAAAAGGCTTTTTTGATGCTTTGATACGGTGAACTGAATTGTATCAAAAAGCGCTGTTCTTGATATTTTCCGTTTGCACTATTTCTATGGATCTACAGTTGACAGCCAGGATAAATTCCTACAATCTAGACATGTTCTAATAGTCTATGACCTCCAGGCTTTTTGTGAGGATACTTTAGCACAGGAAAGTCGTGGTTTTATAATAATTTTATCAAGTCAAGCGAAAAAGTTTAAAAGAAATATGAGCCCAACGTTGCTGATTACTGCTAGTTTATATGCACTTAAAATCCAAGTAGGTATGTATATAAAGGGCAAGTCTGTATGCCATGCAGATATATTACTTGCCCTTCATGAACGACGGCTATTTTTCGGTACTCATTGTCATGATCACTATCATCATATCCTCATTGAACTACTCTGTTGGGTAGTTAATTAAGACATCATTATAGTTAAAACTAAATTCCATATTGTAATTTAAAAAGCGTGCACCAAAAAGGACCGTTTTCCAAATGTTATTATCATTGTAGTTTCGTGATGACGGAGGTATTGATGCTGCTTTTATTGTTTACTGGTTAGCAAGGACCAAATCTTCTGGTATAATGAGGTGTATTCATAGTGCGTAAATTTCAATAGCAACGTTATAAAATCGGATACTAAGAATACTGATGCTGCCACTACCATCTATTGTCTCAACTCACGATATAAGATCATAGCATGGTTAATTATTGTTATCTAAGTACATAAAATTTTTATTCACTCCTAACAACCTGGTGATACAAATATTACTCCCCTTTCTGTATTAACGGTCTTCTAATATTTCTGTTTAAAAAATTTTATTCGTAAAACTTGTATGCTGCTTCTATTGTCCTAATTAAAAGTTTTGTTGAAGTCGTAAAAATATGTACATTTCATTATATTTCTTTGCCATTGTTCGTTTATATTTATGAAGAAGCGGCGATTGTCACACTCCCCAGATTTCTATTTTGACAATTCTTTTTTATTTTTCGTTTTTATCATCCGCTCACAATCCTTTTATCCTTATTCACACAACAAAACAATATATAGAGCTGTAAACTCTAAAAGACTAATATTATGATTATAGTACCATCGATTCGATAATCGTCTTACACGGATAAGCCCAAGTAAAACGTTGATGGAATTAGTAATGGGCATGTACAAATAAACAGATCAGAAATGTATAAACCAAATTAAATCCAAATCTAAACTTCCCTCCTAGTCATAATAGTGGTTGATCGATTGCTTTATTTGCTACATTTATTTAAAAAACTAAAGTTGGTTATATTACAACGTGCAACTGCAAATCCGATCATCCCTCTAATAAATTATTCACATCAAATAAGCCTTTAAGGTAGGGCAGGATTACTAGCTCCTCATGTCTCAACTAAAATCGAGAATATATATAACGAAGAGAACAAAATGGCATAATAGTAGCAGCAAAAACTCTATTGCTGTTACTATCGATGTATTGCTTGCATGGATATAATGGCGTCGTGGACGGCAAATAGAGACATTGAGGCGGTGATGATGACAGACAGATGGCATAATTACGATACTGCTTATTGACCAAACACACTACACTACATGCAAATATACAACCAGCGTTTACACGATAAGGATTTAATGTCCTTTGTCTACCAAAAGGGTTGTCCGATTATTATTTCACATTACATTTCATAAAGATGGATTGATATGATATGACACCATGAAACTGGAGAAGTTTTATGAGTACGTAGGTAACTAAAGTTATGAAGAATCAATTAAACTTTTACCTAGCATTAAAAATCCCCAAATTTAGAAGCAGATTGAGAAATAGTTTTGGAATTTAGCTATAAGAATCTTAGCATTCATGTGCTATTCATTCTATTTGAGGTTTTCTTCTAATTTACTGAATCATGCATTATATCTAGTTATTACTTTATGAATAGGACCATTTATGATTTACTTGTGCTTTGTGCATGGAATGAGGTTGTTTCTTCTTACCATCATCATTGATTTGCTCACTCATGATATCCCTGAAAACTTCACTACCATGAGCTCACCGAGTTTGATGTTTGATTCAGTTTCTATTGTTGCTCGTTTTTGTGTCACGCATGAGAGACCGCAGCAGTTGACTTTTGTAACCTGATACGAAGGTTTATGATGTCGGATGCATGGAGGGTTGGGATGGATTGGGTTTTACTTTTGCTTCTGGTGCTACGTACAACTTATTTCAACCTATTATACAAACTGTATTCTGTACGAATGATGAACAAACAGTCAGTGTGTAACAAATACAGAGGAAATTGAGCATGCTATATAGCTTATATTAAGAAAAAGACAGCACCATTACATTTATTGATTAAGTAAGGACAATGAATTCTCTAATTTTCATCCGGCAGATTTTTTAAAGAATTACTACTTATGCGTTTCTCTTTCCCTCCCAAGATAATCTGCAAATGTCACTTGTAGTATTGGTTACAAAAAGCTGTGTCCCCTCCAATATACTGACGACATAACAATAAAGCGTACAGTAATGAAATTGATTTATGTACACCGTCATTGTGCAATACAATTTGACATTTAAACTATTCACTGTATTTCGTTAAAATTAAGAAATTTGAATGTGGTGAAGCATCCTATTGTTGTAAGTCTGCATTTGAGCAAAATCTTTAGTATGTATTTATGCAATAAACAATGAAATCAGAGGCTTTAGAATGATGTGCATGAATGAACTCCCTCTTCAATGAAGAATTGAACATAATGCATTCTTTAAAAATCATGAGTTAATTCCCTTACCTTTTGGAGGAGAAGAATAAAAACGATCAGTTCTTTTTCTTGATGTATCTCCTTCGTACTCTTATGGTCCTGGACAGTGTTAGGGGAAATAACTAACTTATGGACAGTGTGAGTCATTGAATAATGGGCTTTTTACTCACTTATCGTTCCCTTTCACAATGCTGCAGATAATGCAGATCTAAAATCGTCATGTAAACTTGCCACTTAATAATAGTGATAGTAGTTTGCAGTTACAGTAGAAAATAAATGAGGAAGGAACCAGTAAACACGCTAAATGTTTGCTTTTTATTCAATCAGTTTTGCAGGAGCACTGAGCAGTCAATTGCCGTCGATGCGGTGTTGTTTGTTCTGTGCGATACAATTGAAGAACAGTTGGTAGCTGAAAATGTTTATAGCGTGGCAGCAATTGTGTGGTAGCGTTTATTGTTCACAATCCACATGCAAATGCAAATAACACAAAACACAATGCATTTTACCTGTCTCGTATCCGTCTGTCTACATTCTACATGAGTTTGGTCCCAATCACAGTAACATTACGAAGTAAGGACAAAAAAGCAGAATATTCGATCAAAAGAAACAGTACAATAGCTAATATATTTGTCAAATTGAGAAGAAATAAATCAAGTCATCGTTTAACTAGTTGTTAGTATAAATGTGCTTGCATATTGACCATTATTTTGATTGAGCATCTTAAACGTTCATTCTTAAATGAGTGAACATTATTTGCACTGCATAATCAAGTTCGGATATAGGGTATCTAATCTACATACATAATCTAATAGAATACATTATTATATCATCTAAAACCATCTCGTCGAACTTTATGTTTTATAAATAGAATGTTAAGGATAATGTAGTAATGTCTATTTTCGACTTGTTAAAGCAAAGGCGATATTAAATTTGAATAAGAAGTTCGGATCATCAACTTTTAGTATTTCACCAGTAAAATTTTATGCATGAGGCATTCACATGATTTTTCTAATTCAAACTTGAAAAAGCTACTGGTTCGTCAATGAATTTGTAGTATAATAATTTTCAAGGTACATAATAAAATAAGAATACGATTCCTCAAATCTGACATTTCATATAAAAAATATGATCTTTTGTAACGATATGCGTAACAATGGAAAAACTTAAGCTTTCTCTGATATTATTTTGTATTTACCGAAATGTTTTTTATCACATGCACATGGACAATCAAACGTTCTGGATTAAATCACAATAATGAATGTATTCTGCCGGGCACGGGAAAGCGATTGATGCTTAAAACATTAAAAACGGTATTTACTGTTGAAATGACATATTTTAAAAGTTTGTTATCCTAATATGCTATTATAATGACTTGTGTATAAAAAGTTAATAATTTCGTATTTTTCTATATCACAAAGTTGATGAACGAAGGTAAATAACTTTACGTGTTTGAGAATACAGTGAAAAAGCTGTCAACAAATATTTCGTGGTTTTGTAGTCAAATTCATTGTTTGCCTGTTTGCTACTTCCACATTGTCAAGCGTTTACTAACAAACGCAAGAAAAAATCAATTATTTGTCCCAAAAAAGTTCTTGGAAACCATACATTCCTACATGCTTACGTATATATGTGTCTGACTTGACTCATGACGTAAATGTTCTGAATTTCCATCCATCATTCGGTACAGGAACATGCGTATCTCTGTAACATTGTCAAGAACATAAATTTATGTTTGTCATACATTTAGCATGTTAACATATAAGCTTTCATCCACTTTGTCATTTTTATTTATTGTCATGAAAATTCTATGAGCTTTACATGAAATGGCATGATCAAATTATGAATTGCATATTAGTTTATAATATTTTATACAAAATGATGTTGCCTCTACAGAATGTTTGGCGGCATCGGTATCGGAATGATTTTTTATTCCGGTAACTCACTTAAGCCAACTATATTTAACAAAAGTTTGTTATGGTACCTTCAAATTATTCATAATCATAATATTTAGTGCTATACTATAGTAAATTGATTACTAAGTATTTGCAATTCTATTTAAAAAAGTTAACGCTGTATATAATGCACGAAATAAAAATTGTAAGTTGATCCTTTAAAAACTTTAATCAAGTTGCTCACTTACATTTTTCGTGTTAACTATTTTGTACTCAACAATTATTAAATCGTTATCATTTATCTTTATCATGGGGTTGCATTAAAATGTACACATTCATTTATTCACATTTCCAACCAAATATTTTGTTCAAAAACGGATTGGAGTTTTACAAAAATGGACGAAGTAGAAATGCAAAAAGTTGAGACAAGTACAATATTTTGAGAAAAATGCTGCTATTAAAAGTATTAAAAAACTAACTCGCCACGTAGGCAGAACCCACTTAAAAATCAGATAGATGTAATTGTTGAATTGCATGTACTACAAAGTTTTCATTTCTTTACCGAAGCCCGTAAGTCAACCAGTGTACCTATGCTTCAAAATAACATAATGATTGTTTGTGGCAGACATAAATTCAAATTACAAGACTCGCTGGAGAAGGAATTGACTATTCTTACATGCAAATCTGAGTAAGTGAATTTATTGCTAGTATTACATTTTATGTACTCTGCCGGCTTGGTAGGCGCAGCACTAAACAATATTGCAGGAGAACCATTGAAATTGAACAATATTTAGCGAAAAAATTCTATTAAAAACATTTCACTGTGTAAGTATACTATGGATCCAATGATTAGTCAAAGCAAAAAACGACATTTCTTTAGTTTCTTGCACTTTGTTAAAAACACGACATTTTACCCAGAAGAAACTGTTCATCCCAAAAAAATGAAAGCTTGCTCGTTCTTTAATATTTACAAAGCAAGCTTGTACATGAGTCTAAATCCAAATATATTTTCTATAGAACTATTTTGTTGATTATTTTGGCTGTGTTAGCGTAAAAGTATAATCATCATCATCAGAGTAGACGACAGAATAAATGGAAAACGTCACGGTTGGACACATTCAACATCGCATGTTGTCAGGAATCTAAATGGGTAGGTACGTTACACTTGCTAAACATGTATTCATACACATACTTATATAAATATCAGCAAGTCACAAACACATTTTACACGTACAATATTTAGTAGCAATTTTGAGAACGCGTACTATATACACATGTGGTAGTTTCATTATAGCCAGGTATTTTATATGTGAATCCATAATCTGGCACATTTCCTATGAAAAAATTGCCCCTTAACTTTTCACTACAAAACTGTATAAATGCATGGAAAAATCGAATCGGGACAACGGGGAAAGTACGAAAGTGTAATGAACGTCTCACCTATTCATTTCCAAGAAGAAAGCTTTAATGTTTGTGCTGTAGTACGTTCATTCAAAGAGTGAGTTTGGAAGAAACCAACGACGTACCGCACCGGGCCAAATATCTACACATAAATTGTAGCAGCAAAGACTTGGCTTTGTCTCCCATCATCGGTGGTTATGTCGCCATATAATATTATTTTCACTTCTAGAGACCGACCGGCAAGTGCTGTATTGCAGTGGCAGGCAAGTAGCAGCAAAAGTTAATTGACGCATAAGTTAAAGGTACGAGTAGAGGTGGATAAGCTAGAGCTCCCGATGTTGATGGTTTATCTGAAGGGAATACGAAGTTATAGTAACTCACTAACTACTTCCGAATCATGTGTATGTCTTATATCACCACAAGAAAGGAACCCACCATTTTCCCCATGACGCTACTAAATGTCAGAAGAAGTGTAAGACGCATTAAGCGAGAATGAAAGCGTAGATTCAATTTGAATTTGCTTTACTGTTATAAAATTTAATGACTGGATTGGATGAAGCACATTTTATAATTCTGCAGCTTTCAGGATATATTCTAATTTAACCGCAAAATTGTTTAGTAAAATAATTGGAAAGATTATCAAAATAATGGAATAATTCAAATTAAATGATGCAACTTAATTACAAACACAGTAGGTCATTCCAATGACATTGGTCGAAATAGTATTCTTGACTTCTTGATTATTTGTAATTAAAAGCTCTCTTTCATAGAAATTAAAACAAAAACAAAGTCCAGACTTTATCCAATCTAAATATGTTACTACATTTCCGATCATTTTACAAACCGTCTTGGGAACCATTAACTTAAAGGAATTTATTTAATGCATTACTTCTCCACAGCTTTGTATACCAGGCGGTTAGAATTCTAGTGAACATGGGGCCAGACTTGTGGCAAAACCCTTATTCTATCAAAGATCAATAAATATAGATATTTTTGTAAAAAAGCGGAATGGGATTGGAATAGCTTTTTAGGAACTACAGATATGTCTTGTTTGCTTTACCCGTTCTCAATGTGATTCATCGTCTTCATCGTCGCGTTTTTATGGTGATGGTAGCAGTCAGTACCAGCTTCTCTGCCTGCTACTTTTCCCAAACATACGCCCCATTCACAGTAGTTTTATATTTTCCGACCCAACCACCTCCATTAGCAACCGTATTTGTGTTGCAGTGCAACCTTTTTTTCTGTAGAAAAGACCGAAAATGGAAGTAAATATGTGTATGTGCACGTGTGTTCATGTACAAAAATGAAGACTTTCTTCAAGTAGAAACTTTTACTTGCGTCAGTCAGTTATTTTCTCCGCTGTATTGTTAGGAAAAGAAACGACGTTTATCTGGAAAGCTATTTAATTTTTATTATTGTAATTAGATTGTAGAAAATGCCAGTTCTCTTGACTTTCAACTTTCTGACCGATGACCTACGTTTCCTACTTTCATACAAAAGTTTGGCCAGCAGTCAAATAAACTAATGTAAGTTTCTAATGTAGGCTATTTAGCAAAATACACAACAATAGCTGGCAGCTTTTAAGTTTGCAAACAAAGATTTTCCAATGAAAATGAATGAACAAGGATTTAAACAAATTCAACGTTCAATTTTACCATTCATTTCTATAAACAGCTTTGATTTCTACGTGTTCTTAAATTGCTCAATGACAACAGATTAAGTAAACAGTTGTTGAGGTCTACTGAGATTAAGACTGATGCATCAACTTAGACTATTGTGACAATGTACTAAGCACTTTATCTCAATCACGTCAATCATGTTATTGTAAATAATTACTTACCTTATCATTCCAACATCATTCCTTTCAAGTAACAACATCAACGTAACAAAACTAGCATAAATGCCAAAAACTAAATAAAAGATTTAAATTCTTTTTAAAGTTCGCCACAAGTCAAATGGAAAGTATATAATAATGCTAATAGCTTTTTTCGGATGTTTAATTTAAATGTTAGATACTGTGTAAAATTAAAAATGAATGCAGGTATATGAATATCTATTCTGACAGAAAAACATAAGAAAGGGAAAATATTAAACGAACGTCAATAAAAAAAGCAGTCTCTAAACAGCAGCAATACAAACGGTACAAAGGTAATTTAAGTTCAGCGCAGTTGCTATCCCATCATGTGCAAAGCTTAAACCGCTTGTACTTTTGCTACATGGATTGTTGGCAAAGGAACTTTTTTAAGAAAAGAAGGAAATCAGCGGAGCAGAAAGTGCAACTAACTCTTTTAAAAACCTACTCTCAATCATCATTCAAGGCATCAAATTAAACGCGCTTTTTCTGCAAAACAAGTATGTCTAATTTGGTGTTTTTCTCTTTTACTTTTTTGTATAATTCTGTATTGTACATATAAACGATGCTACTTTGCTTAAATACATGCAAACTGAGGTCATGGCAGTCTGCATTATTGTTATTACGAACAAACGTTTCTGTTTGGAAGGCAGTCATATTTTTTGTTGTTCAAAATAAGTCAAGTTGAAATTGAAAGACGCATTCACTCTAAAACTTCACCTGTTTCCTTAAAAATGGATGCACGATGATGATGACGACGACGACGGATCAATCTGATTTCAGTTTACAATAGCATGACTTCTCGTCATGGAAACTTCGTCAAGATATAATATGCGTTTTACTAGCAGAATCCATTTAATAAACCTAATACCTACCTGCATTATCCTAAGCGGGGTTTTTAATAAACTGCTGTTGTTGAATTCGGTAATAATGATGATAATATATATCCTTATCTTGTAGTCTAAGATGGACGGTGGTTATTTTCTCTTAAAATTTCAAGAATATGAATTGTTACTCTTCCGTTTTAATATTCCATGTTATGAATAAAATCTTGGATACAACAGAGTAATAAGCAGCTGCCTACGCAAAGGACTGTGACTTTTGAATGAGTGTGTTTGTAGCAGATGCGGTGCACTGGATTGTGAAAAAACCACCCTTGCATGTTCAGAAAAAGTGCCTTTCGTTTGCTGATTGCTTTGCAAAAAATGTATAACACGTGCTATGTAAGTTTATATAACATCCTTTTACATTTTCTATCATTCAAGAGAAAGGAAGAGAGAGAAAACGAACATTCTATGGACAGCCTTGCCCACACTATATATACCTAAGTGAACAAATAAAAGATTGTCTGATATGCTGTTATAAAATTTCTTATCAAAGTTCAGCAACTTGAAAGTTCTTTAATTCATCATACCTATTTAAGTATTACAAATATTTTTTTGATGGTGTACTTTTTGTGTCAAAATTTACTTTATTTGATTGCTTGCTTTGTCTGTTCGTTTGTCATGCAATCGATTTAGCAAAATATTCTTTTACCAATCTTCCTTTCTAAAGTAATTTGTTTATGTAAGAAAAGATATGTCACCTCACCATACTCGTGGCTTTTTAAATTTAGAATTTATCTATAATGGGAATATATTTTATTACCCTCAATTGTAATATGTTTCGGAAATAGCATGCCAAAAGTTTGAGCAAACCAGCTTTTCTTTCCAACAGCTTTTTCGAACAAGCCGCTACATGTCTACTCCGCTTTTAAGATTTATTACAGTGCTGTATAATATACTTTCTCAAGAAGACGTAAAGGTTTAAAACGTATTATTTGTTGGCTTGTATTTTAACAGGTCGAGCTCCACTGATTTCATTTTTCCTGGTTACTTCTTTTGCAGGTTTCTCTTCTTCAAGTAAAATCATTGTTATATTCATCAGATGCTCTTCAAGTTGGAAGTCTTATTATTATCGTTTTTATTAATGCATGAAAGGAAGCTGCGGACCACTGAGGCAACTGTGTCTTGTGCCTATGTATTTATTATATTCAGAAATAAATATTATTTTGTTGTTTACAGGCTTCACATCTGTCTGTACGTGTTCATATAACAACATCCGGCGTGTTCGAGCTGCTTGCATAGAATTCTGAAAAATTTTACGAAAAAATTGCATGTCCACTATACAATGGTGAATGGATACACTTGTACGCGCTCACCGAAAAATAATAATGGACGAATGGATATTATGTTAGAAGATCAGCGACTTTAGTTGTTATATATTGCACAAAATATTATATGCACTCGCGTATGTTCATCTATTGTTATTTAGTCTCATTTTAATATAAAAAATGACACTGTTAGCAAGTTAAACTTTTTTGTTGACAAAAGTTCAAGATAATTTTAAAATGACAGTTCTATCCCCCTGAAATTGCTTTTTAATGTAAATCGGTATTAAAATGACAATATGTGAAAATAATGTAAGATGATCCAAGCATTAAAGGCGATTGATCGAAATGTATGCAGAGTGTTGAGGAGATAATTTTCCTTCCAAATGTAAGAATTCACGTTCAAGTGATTTTCTTGTGAGAAGAGAACGTGAATTCCGGTGGTTATTGAAGCGTAACCATGTTTCTCGAAGATGTTCACCATACATGAGCAGTTTTTTCTCGTAATATCAAATGTTTCACACCGCATTACCAGCCGCCGTACAGGATGAATTCAAAGTATCTCAGAAAGATCATGGTTTATTTGCAAGTAAAACAGAAGAATGATTACAATGATGTATGTAAATCGATCAGAGAATGATTTGTGGAAACCACAAGAGTTTTATGCTAGCATTAACAGAACTTCATGTAATGCTTTGTAGGAATGTATATAAAATTTACAGCATTCTCATGCAAAATGCATCATGCGTGTACACTTCAATCAGAGTAAAGCTCAAATTGGAAACCATTTTTTGAGGCGTTAGTATTGTATTGTAACTAAATTTTATGTTATGTACCATTTAACAGTAAAAGCGTTATATTTCCCTACACTTTTTAAAATAAAATATTCATAAACTAAATGAAATACATTTAGAAAGAAAATACACTAAAGAAAATGCACGCTTATTACCATTTCACTAGCGTAGGTATGTATAATTGTCATCATTTTACAACGACGATGAAAAGGGATGTTTTGTTTAAATTCAGAACTGTCAAGAAATACATACAACACATGGGTTTAAAAGATTTTTAAAATGTATATATACCTAAACCTAAACTGAGAAGCATCTTACATTTTGATTTGAAGTTTCCCGTGACGAAATAAATTTGTTCCGTCGAATAAAAAAGTTAAATGACCTTTGTACGGGGTTCTCTACACTGTGCTTGAAAAATATTCAGTAAGAACGAAGTTTTATATTGACATTGGCTTCCACATTATTGCATTTTCCATGCGTCATTCTGTTTTATTTCCTTGGGCATTTATATTGATAATATGGGTGGGTGACTAAAACAACATTGAGAAGATAGAAGCACAGAACAGAAATGTCTCCTGAGTCCTGATAGACTGGTATGTGGACGTAAGGTAAGCTTATGTAACCGAAGACAAAAATAAGTTGAAAATTATCTTTAAAATAAATGCATCATAAAAGAGAATTCTGACGCATTATAACTGGTATTCTGTATCAAAAAATGTCGCCATAACGTCTTGAAGTCTAAAAGATTAGAGCCGTTTTAGAGATGCATGGTTTCAGTGGTTAAAAGGCTAAAACACCATGCAAGAACATACGATCATGAAATGTTTTGTCAGTGCTTCTTTTTTCTGAAATTCCAGTTTCTCAAGCAATGTTAAATCTTGTAGAAAGTTATATTCGTTTTCACTTAGTGTAACTTTCAAAGAGAAAATGATATATTTCAAATCTTTCTTTCATTATGTCATGCATTTATACAAAGGGAGGACATAAAGGTTTGGTATGTAATTTGCATTTCTGCAGTCGTTGTGCAGCACCTTCAGTTGAGTGAGAACAATTTAATGGGGATTTTGGCTTTAAGATACTGATGAACATGTCATCTAAAGCAAAGATTTACGATTAATAATTAAATCCGTGGCCAGTCATGCTGAGGCTGAAAATGCTTTCCCAGCTTATGCAGCTTTCGAAAAAAAGTAAATTGATATAAGGGTAGCGAAGCCTTTTATTTCATTTTGTTTTCACGCTAGTTATAAGCCGTCAGTAAATATTATGGTATCGTAGCATATCAAAATTGCCAATCTGCTAAACGTAACTTACTTATTGCGTGAAAGTCTATTAAAAAGGACTTCCAACTTCGTACAAAAATTAGAAAAGCAACTTCACGGATCATTATTCTGAAATACCAAGATTTAAGTTGTAATATATTCCTTACAGCGTAGAGTTGAAAATAGCATCCCTGCTTTTGGTTTTACGATGATTTGCGTTGATATTAATATTATTACGAAGGAAGAGCATTTCGGTCTCAAAATTTGAAAGCACCTGTTTTATACCTACCTATCATCTTTGGACAGACTTGGGGGGTACATTTTGTAATAACACTAGCAGTAATAGTAATCCTATATATGTACGCTGATGTGTACGTCCGCCGTGGACTCGATGCTAGCGCCATCTAGCGGTGAGCCGGGCAGCTTCGTAGAAGCTGCTGGAGTGACATCTAGTAATGTAGCATATAGAGAGACGCTTCTTAGATACGCATATGCTGCATAATGGGCCATAGTCGTTAGTTTGGTCAATGCACACGAAAATCAACCAAGCCTGCCGAAAATTTTCTCCATTCTTATTACACGCATAACCTTTCCAGAGTTAATTCATCTCCGTTCCATTCTCTTGACTGCCCTTGCAGTATGAACCACATGACATTATATGGCGATGATGCGATCTTGATTCATGCATGGATATGGAAATTTCTTGAAAGCAATATTCCTTGCTCTTAACTTTTAACATAGAACACTTGTACGTAAATGCACATTCAACGAAGAAGACATGAATTTTGATACGTACAACATTTAATACAACTCTTGCTGGAGTAATAAAATACCAAAGAGGAGACTGATATCATTATTCTAAAATACAAATTCTGAATGAAGCGTAAATGAAAAGAAACTGCAATATCTTGGGATTTCCACAGGCTTAAACTTTGCATTGTAGGGCGATTTAGTATTTGAAGATTTAAAGCCGCATAATATTTGGTAGCACCGTAATATTGTTTCAATCAATTATCAATCAATCAATTTAGTTTAAATGTGGTATTGGTATTATTGTGATATAGTAAAATAAGTTAATTAAAATTATCCTATAAGCGAGTTACCCTGGTCGGGGATGCTCATAGCGGAAATAACATAACATAACAATTATAGACATTTAATTGCATATCTACCAAGACCCATACGTCAAACTGTATTATTCTGCGCATTACAGTAAGTTTCTACTTCTGTATAAATTTGCCGAAAGGGTTTTGAAACATAAGAAATATACATTATGTGATTTACTAGAATGTGAAAGATTTGGAATTTCATTAAATAAATATGTACCGTCAAATTCACTGCATTTAGTTTTAAACTTAATTTGCCCTTTTTTCATAGCTTTTGTTTCAAATCCAGCTAGACACTAATTCCACCAAAAGACATTACTATATTGTGAGAACAGTTTCAGAATGTGCGTTCTAATTGTCACCAAAATCGAATGGTAATAATTTCTTGTCATAATATTGCCTTCTTATACAGGCAATATTATGACAAGAAATCGACTTGCGATTTGTCGGGCTTCGTGCTTGAAACGCAATAATTAATCTTTAAATGTGTGCTATGTATGATTTTGTATGTACATTTTGGACTTTTCTATTCATGTCTTCCTCCCTAGACGATACTTTCTTACTTATTACTCCACCTGTTTGTAATATGCACAGCAATTATTCTTCAAACAAGAAAGCAAATAGTTATTACTAACGTCTGTTTATTTATTTACAGTATAATTTGTAGCCGAAATAATTGCCAACATATTTCATGTAGAAAGCTGGCATTTATTTCAGTAAACGGTCGATAAAGTTAAAATTCAAAAGCAAAAAGGTAAAGAATTCGTGAAATCTTAAAATTCTATCCTTGAGAATTTTAAAATTTTGCATAAGTAATCAACTTTCGTTTTCAGTATTAACAGTACATATGTTTAGAAACATCTTTTTACCATTTCCGCCCCCAAACTCATAATGGTTCGACTGGCCTGGCCGATTTGTTACGTTTTTACTCTAAAGTTACTCTAAATTGTAGGATGGATGCAATTTCGAGAGTTATACTATCATCAGTTTTATTTAAAAAGAAATTAAATATTATGTTTATGTGCCAATAAATCAAGCTATTCGAATTAAGTGTATAATGCGATGCTTATAATAATTACGTTGCCTGGTGTTGTACAAGAAATTGTAACAATAATATTTCTGGTAACATAATATTAGCGTTTTCTGGTAAATCGTGAAGTTTTGAAGAAGTTTAAGCTACATACGCTTACAGCTATTTGGCTTCAACTTATAACTTGAATTTAAACTGATTGTAAAGGCAGCTTTATTGTGAAAGGAGGAATTATGCATGCACTCCCTCTTGCTATTCCACTTGCAAACAAGTGTTTCACTTTTAGTGTTTCACAGCAGCTTTTATTTTTTGTTGTTAGATGGAGATGAATGTAATTTAGTAGATTCAAATTAATTCAAATTAGATTGTCTCAGGAGAGACCATAATCATTAGATTAGGATCGTTCTTACAGTTCAAAATGCCCTGTCAAGTATGGATCTATAGAACCATAATAAACGATAGGTATCATGCTACAGATCCAAATTCAATCGACAATTTCTCAGTAAGTTGCTAGTAAAAATATTTCATGTATAACTTTAAAATCAACGCAAGAGTAAGAGTAAAAATGTGTCAACTTTCACAAAATACTTTGACATTCATGCGTATGGTCATTTCTTTTAAATCTTAGGTTAACTGAATTTATCCTTATGATTATGATTATTCGTTTTGGTATTTTTGTTTTGTATTTTACTTTGCGGAGGAAGTATATTAAAATATGTATAAAATAAGTATATTTTATAGGCGTTGGTATTTATTTCTTTTTATGTTTTTGTAATATTCAATAATAATATGCTCTGCTCTTTTGAAATTAAATTTTAAAAAATCGCGAGTGGCAATCATCATGCATCACCCAAGCACATTTCGTGAATTATCAGTTTATGACGTTAGAGTTTACACATAGAGCCATCTAGGTAGACCTTTTACAAATGAACGAACAAAAAAAATCAAGTTGTCTAACGCTATATTGTTAAGAAACATAAACGATAGGGAACGCAAGTGAATTTTTTCAATACCAACAGCCACTACGGAATATTTAAGTAATGTGAAACAAAATAAACCACTTACTTTCCCCCTTATCATTGCTATGATTTTCATTAGTAATTTTATAATGACATAAACATAATAGGTATACAAATGAAGTGACACATCAATGTTCGAATTATTTTTTAATTTGTTGTATATTTCCAATTCGAGTTACAAGTACAAGTAGAATCATTTTCATACTGACGGACCAAATAAATATCTGACGCTCTCAAAAATAAACTAAATGAACAGAAGACGTTGCCTGTTCCCCATTGTAACAAGTATACAAGCAAGCATGAACAATTTAGAATACAATTTTATCCGTCATTGTTTTACCAGAAATACATACATAATTTACATTTTACAACTTAATTCTGATTTATTCAAGAATCAAAAATCTTTATTGTACTTACATCACTTAATGGTATTTTTTGACTTGAAGATTCAGGGAAAGCAAATAAAACTCATGTACACAAAAATATCGAATCTCGCATAAAATATACGTCTTTTCTATTGTCAGAGTACTAATGAAAAGAGAATTTAGCGAAAAGTAAGCAACCCGGAAATCATTCAGAAAAGTCTTTTACGCCATTACAGTTTTGACGTCACCTCTCAAAAACATTGGCTTGCAGTCAAATATAAAAAGTATAAGGGAAAAGTTTTGAAACGCGCATTTCAAGATTTAGAATCTAAAGTTGTGTGTTTTGCTACGAGCGTGGCACTTAATAACTTACGTGGCACTGCTACTATTTTGCAGGAGCCACAACACTTTAGACAGCGACAAAACAAATCCAGCACAACATGTGCATCAGAAGAAAGCAAATTAAGCACAACGCCGCTGGACTACGCCAAGAGGAAAATGATGGATTTATCTGGGAATTGAACAATACCTGGATATGGAAGAATTCCGGAGGTAGTACAATTAGCGCGTACAGATGCTCGACGATTAAGCGCCACCAGCTTCCTCTTTAAATCCAAAATCAACAATTTGAGAAAATAAAGCCCACATATTCCCTGAAATGAAGACTAACCAATCGATGCTTCTCGAATCAAATCAAATGGCATCACTAATTTTATAAGTGAGCATTTTGTATAATTTTAATTGATTTTTAAATCTGAATGATAATGATAAGCTTTTGAATATTAATTCTTTCATTTCTGCTTCGACAAGGTTACTTCCTGCTGAAAACGGAGTATGTAGACCTTTTAAGCGATGGAGAAAATTGTAGCTTTTTTTTTAAAGGATAAAATCGAGATTCCAATGAAACGAACATTGGCCAGCTTGTTTAGAGATAAAACTATCGCATTGTATCTCTTATTGGTGTAAAATTGATTAACTGTATCTATTGGTTTTAGATTTGACAATGTTAATATTGTATGAAGTAGTGGGTATTAATGTTTTACTAAAATCTGTATAACGTATTTTGAATTTAGAACTAGAGCAATTTAACTAAATTTTCCCTCCGCAAAGGCACAGTAATGCGATTACTGTTGGCATGTTAATTACTGTTAATTGATAAAACACTTTTCTCAATGAAATCGCACCAGCAACGGACAAGTGCAGCTCGGATCAAAGTAATAATAAATATAATTCAGCTAACCGTTCGGGATTTCGTGCTACATTTGGCATTTTATGTTTCGACACCCGTAATTTGTAAAATTCATCCCGTTTAGAAAGACACTTTTAACCAACCCTCTAACTAAACAATGTCGTGTGCAAGGTATCAATACTCCTCCTACTACTATAACATGAACATCAACGCCTCACTAATAAAATCAAACGTTTTCCCAAAAAACTCAGAAATCAAAGTTATAATAAAAGTTCCCGTCATCGTCCTCAATTTCTTCAGCGCTTAACACTTGGGAACCTATTTATATTTGTTTTTGAATCATTCAGTTGCAATGTATTGATAAGCATCCATACGCTGGCTGCTTGCATGATTAAGCATGATTAACATGAACATTAATATATAGATATACATTTCCTCTGCAGTCGCTTGTAACCAATATGCTTATCACATAACTGAAACATTTTGTCATATCTTTTTATGAGTAGACTAAAATTTAAAAAAAGGAAATAGCAAGCCTTGCCATAACAGGCTATTCCAATTCCAATTGTGTAAGAGCTACAAGCGATTTGTCACGGTATGATAGGATAACAGATAGCGATAAAAAATGAAAAATGATTGATGCTCTTTTCAAAGACTACCCAACAGGGGGCTCACAAAAGCAACAATGAGATCAGTTCGTTCCCCTGTATATCATGCCAATCCAGCCCATTCTTTAAAAAATCATTGTGGCTCACAAGATGCAGATGAAGATGATGAGCTGTGCAGTAGTAAAAGTAGTCTTTCTTGCGACCAAGTAATAATAATAGCTATTCGAAGCAGATATATGCTGATCCCGATGATGATGAATCTCAAGAGCTAACCAATAAGGAACCATGATGACAGTAGCGAAACCAAATGCGCAACCAATGCAAGTGTTGCTACATACGATCTAAAAATATATTTCACAATGAATTCAGCAGGGGGTTGGATTGGGATTTAGATTCACTAGTTTTTTAGACCCGTCTCTCAATTCAAAACATGTCGCACGGAGTCTATATACTGCATACTAATATATATAGCAACAGCAATAACTACTCCGTCATCATTATCATCTCTCTATTGCTATTGTTCGACCCTATTGCAGTAACTGCTATTCACTCTCGGAGGAGTATTATTATTATGCCTTTGTCAATTCTTTATGTGGTCATATAAATGGAGATGAGGACCGAAAGCATGCATTTTTTGCGGTAGTAGTCACCATTAATAGGTTGCCACTCACCAAATCCAACCCCACGACGTGTATACCGTGATGTGTGCATGCAAATATCTCATCATCATTCACATAATAATATGGGTACCAATGAAAAGGCTGGGAGTGACTTGACAAATTCGGTGCGGCTTTCCGCCTATCTATATGTATGCTTGTTATCCGGTGAAAGAGGATGCATCCTTTTTTATTTTCCAAACTTTCAACTACCACTTGTATAGTATATAATAGTATATTACTACTGCGTGCTTACTAAAACTTCCTTACAAAAAGAAAGACACCATGATCCGGTAACGTCTTATCGAAGTCTTCGGGCTTTAAGATATCCTTTTTATTAAAATCTTTTATAGGTTGACAAGTATTCATTCCTAATAGAATAAAAATGCGTGTAGGATAGAGAGCAGAGGCGGAAAACAAAGCATTGTATGATGGAAAAATAATATATATGCTTGAACAGTTTTTGTATTTGCATATATTAATGGGTTTGTAATAGCGCTAAACTTCATGAAAACGATAAGTTAAAATTCAGACCAACAACGCAACAAAGAAAAATAGAACAAATGCTCTCACGCAGCCCGACTTAGAAAAGTTAAAAATGCCACAATTGTATAGATATTTATTATGATGATACAGTTTATATGTTTATGTTTTATTTTAAAAGGACACAGAAAAAAGTTGCATGATTGTCATTATCGTAAATAGGAATGATTCATTGTGTTTTCTGCATAAAATATTAAAGAATCATTTACTGACCTGAGTGTGTATAGTTTGCCATTACCCACAGGAATGGGGAGTTTGTGAAGGAAAAACATGGGATAACTGACATTGCATGCCTGTCTGAGACTACTAACGTAATATTTTCAATAAATAATTATACATGACGTTTCAAAATGCCTGCATTTTTCTCTTGTTTATACGTTTTAAGATAAAATTTAAGCTCACATGGGAACATGTGATGGTTGTTTGGTGTCTTATTATGTATGTGCATTATTAAACTACAATTCTGATGCATTTTTTATTTATTTTTAAAAATTGAAGGATTCCTATTCCACCTTCTTCCTTTTTGATTACAATTAACTTTTATTAGCTCACAAGTTGCGTTTACTAGCATAAACCACATTTGGAAGCATTTTCTCTCAAATACATTTTAGAATTACGGTATAGCAATAAGAAGGATTTCTCATGAAATAATAAAATAATGTTGGCAATTGACCTATAAGTTATTTTTATTAAGTAATTATAAATATAACGCAAATATGCGTTTATGAATTATTTTTGGCATTCATATGTATAATTTAGGAAAATAAAGTTGATTGTGTTGTCTCCGAGTAAAAAGGATAATGGTAAATGAAGTTTTTCTAATATAATTAAGTACTTAAATTTTTCCTACTAGTTGAAACGAATTAAAATTAATAGTATTATAAAAACGCATAGTCTATACTATAAAATGTATTTAAGCTACAACCATTTCACGCAATTGTATATAAATAGAGATACCTAATTCAATTTAAATGAAGCATGTGGAGGCTTTAATAATTTGACGTAAATTGATTCAGCATTGCTTGAGGAAATGTCTCAATATGAAATGCTCTGCATGCTCAAGAATCTGCTGTGGATAATGCAGAAAGGCAAGATTTTCATACTAAAGCAAATAAGCTTATTACACCTGTGAGTACGTGGTCGTATCTTAACAATTTACAACAATAGCAATCTATCAACTTCATCCTTGCATGCTTTCCTATTTGCCTGTGTGACTACCTTCCTTTATGCATCTTCTTGAAGATCTCGTTCTCATATTTTGTGGCCACGCACAGTTAGGAAGTAAATGTTTTATGGTCGTGGTTGGTATCTTACCATCATCATGCGATTCTTTTTAAACACAGGTTCATTCATCCTTCCCAATTCAAATTGTGCATGTCTTTGTTTTACGTCGACGAGGAACCGTAAATTTAGAGAGTCATAAACCGGACCAATAATTAATAGTCAACTACTCGGCTCCTTTGCCCCTTGCTTATTTATTGTGAGAGATGCTTTGTTCCATTTTATTGTGGATTATAATACGTACTGTACTGTGATACCTTCAAGGCAAGCAGAAACAAAGATATTGTTTTAGTAAGATTCCCGTTCTTGTTGATTACTCATAGTAAAATTAATAAAAATGATTGTTGCTGAGTTTATTTTAAACAAGAAAAATTTTAAATTTTACATCTCAGCTTCAAAAATAAAAATTAATGGATAAAAAACGACAGTAACAACATTAGTAAGCTATGTAAAAAAAATTTGTTGCTTTTTCAGTTACTTTAATTGAAGTCATGCTAGTTAGTTACTAGTTCTATAATCGCTTGATTTGTTTATTGGCATGCTCATTAATACAACACCAACGTGCATTTAGAAAATTGCCTTTGCTGTGTTACTTTAACGACTGTTTACTTACAGGACATCGAACTAACCCTTTCATTCATCTTTCTTTTCTTTCCTCAAATTCACACTAGCACCACCAGCAAGCAGTATGTAAGTGCATAGTGCATACAATATAACAGGTTGCTCACACACAAAAAGGAAGAAAGCATTTTGTTATAATGATAAGCATTATCTTATTAAAATGCTTCTTGGCGTTAATAATAATATAGATAAGCAGTTTTTGATGAGAAACTAAATATGTGTTAACAAAGTTATTAGAAAAAACTTGCTTCAAATGATCAGGCGCGCTTGTTGATGTTTGCTATCATGTACATTTCAAACTATATAACAGGAGGGTTCCTTATGTAATGTATTATAAATTCATATTATTTGATATGTGAACATTTATGATTAGCTTGACTTGTATGGATTATTTGTACTAATTTAGCAAATCTAAGCTAAAATGAGGCCAAATTACAACAATAGGTGAGACAAGTTACAAACTTGAAGCTAATGTTTTTGAATTTGTATGAGATGCTGTAGAAGTACAACAAATAATGATGAAACATATTGAACCAATAAAAATGTTGTTTAACAAACTTTAAAAGCTCCATATCATGACAACTTTTTCAAAATAGTATGAAGAATTAAAGAAAAAAGAGCCAAGAGGGATAGAAGAATGATTAATTTTTGTAGCTAAGCTGAAATTGAAGTGTTTTTATAAATTGCCTGCCTGTCCACATAGCAGGTCCCACAAAATTAGAAATGTTTAAGGTTTTTTTGCAAACTGATAGTTTCAACCCCAAAACAATCCAAGGAACTTTAATGTCTCTGTACATTGTCTATATTTCTGAGCTGTACAAATACACTGTGATTATATAGAAAATTTAAAATGATGCAAATGGGTTTTACTTCTAAAATTTTACCTAAAGTATTGGGTTATAACACATCAGCAGTTTTTTAGATGAAGTACCAAAGTACCATTTTTATACGTCACGTCTCAAATGAGGCTTGAAAAAAGTAATTCTTCTATAACTTTATTAAATGCGACGGCTTATACTTTAGATTCGAAGCTTATATACCAGGTACATTTTTTAACTTTTTTTGTTACTTAACTTTTTTAGAACTTTTATGACATGACTCATGAGTAAAAGTTTTTCTCACTTCGTCTCTATCCGATGTTTTATTTTATTCTTCGCATTCCATTTTTAAAACATAATGTACAGTGAATCTGTTTTTTCTTGATCTTATATCATTTTATGTTGTTTCATTGAAATCATTTTTGGAGAAGCGGTGTTTATGCATTTTAAGAAAACTATAGAGGAAAATCTCGCATATTGTGGGAAAAAACCAAGATTTCAAGTGGAGTTCTATCTAAATATATGTTGAAGTCAGAGTAGTGTGCATGTACTCACTCAATTTTAAACGAATGCTAATGGCAAAAAACACGTTATGATTCTATTACCAACGACAAAAAGTAGTGATATCGTCATAAAGAACTTTAATCATTGCTTTTTTAAAGTCATCATCATCTGCAATGTTCGCATCATCATCCAATGAGATAATGCTAGGCATCATTATCTAAGAATCATAATATAAAGTACCGTAACCAATTGGAAAATATCGAGTTTGGAATTATTATTATAGCGATAATGCTTTAAAAGAAGAAATCTTTATAGTATAGCCATTATATTTAGATCTACATCAAGGCAAAGTTTTATCAATCTTTGGGTGTTTGTTAGTGACGATTTCTTTGAAAAGTAAATGTGAACGAGTCACTTGCTTACAAAGTTGCATTCCAAACATTTGGGGCGACTTGGGAAGCAATAGAGATTCAAATGATTTATTGTTAGAAATTTTATGGTATTAGATTTTCCTTTAAAATGTTGTGCTGCAATCTTAGATATCTTTTTTTAAATTTTAAAGTAAAAATAAAGATTACAACTTAATTCTTACGAGATGTTCACCATAAATACGAATTTTGCAACCTGAAAACAACGTTTTTTTGTAGTTTACTTACATATCTAACCTTCTCTTCTGTTATCAGTTAACGTGTTAACCATATAAGGTTGATGAGTACAATGGTTAACGTAGTCGGCTACGGCGAAGATAATTAGTATTTTCAAGTTGACCGTAAAACTTGAGTAGCTTTGGCAAAAAGAATCTGTGAGACATCTCTTTCTTCATCCTCTATTTCGGTTTCGACAGACCATTTTTTGCTAACGTTCATAAACAAAAATAAACATAACATATAATAACACACTTTTACGCCTTATTCTCGTTCTTGCCATGCGCACGAAACGTACTTATTTTTATATTTCTGTAAAAAATATTTATATTAGCTTGTTTTTAAATACAGCTTAGAAGAATATGTAATCTGTATACTTTTGATGAACGAGGTTACTCTAAACTTTACTACACGCATTCATTATCATGCTATTGTAATATTGTTTCTTGCCATTGCTTTTCCACTTCTTTTTTGGTTTTTCTTGAAAACATATTGAAGCTCCTGTCATAGCCATAATCACTACCAACTAATCTTCCTTCAAATGTTTCACGCATTTATACTCACACCGTTAAAACAACTCTTCTTTCTACTTTGCTTCTGCTACATGTAGATCATGTTTTCATAGGTACACATTTATAATATTATTATTCTATTCTTCTTTTCTATTTTTTGTCAGTTTCAAATATATAATATTTCATTCTTCGTCGTCATGACATATGAAAGCATGTATAGCTTTGAGCCATACATTTGTAACGCCTGAATTTAGTTACTTTTTAGTTATACCGTTTGCATGTTTGTAGCCTTACTGTTACATAGTATGAATTGTAACCAAAGATGAAATACACGGCGATATGGAAAAAAAGCTTTTCAAGTACTTTATTTTTCAAATTTAAACATTGATCTTATGTATAGGTGTACAAGATAAATAAATATAAAGAGAACGAAAAAATAATGTGCATTTTTAAAACATACTATTTTCATTGCGAAATATATAATGTGTCATTGTAGTGGCATATGGATTATAAATATTATTATATATGCTTATACACTAGCCTAGTATAGGAACACCAGTTATTTTAATTTTCCAAGCGTCGCTGTTAAACTATGTTTCGTTTCCGAGTGAAGAACCTATTTCATTTGGCAGCGTTCATGCAACTTTTTATTGCTACCTAAGTATATTATTAGCGGAGTAAAATGTAAGTAAGTAATGCTAATAGATAAAATGATTATAAAGGGTTTATTGCATGGCTCGTAACATGCTACTATGAATAAATTATAGATATTGCACATTTCTTGACAACCAAGTCACTCATCCATCTTTACCAGATGAACGATTCACATAAAAAATTGAATTTTTTAATGAAGGAACAAAATATTCACAATATGTCCTGGTAATAAAAACTGAAAAATCAGACCAAGCTTCCAAGAAGGATAAGATGAAAAGTAGGTCTTAAAGGTGTGTTTTTACAGGACTGCAACACTACTTAATCATCACCATATAATCATATCATATTACTTATTGCAGAGGACTCGCTTTTGAGTTGTTTTTAATCTGAATGTGATATTTAATGTATGTGACTGCTATGTTTGCAAAACAGGTATCGGCATTTTTGTGGGTAATTTAATAGTGAGTAAACGACCATCATAAACATACAGCCAGAGAGTGGATTATTAGGCACCTAAAACGCTATAGTCTGCCAATATTTGCCGGATTATTACCAGCCAGTCAGTTTAATATAGAGTAAAGGAATTCTGTATGAATTCCTGTATAAGTATAGGTGTTATAGACAATATATGTTTTGTTGACAGAAATAAAGATTTTTTAAAGCTGTAAAAAGGGAAACAAGTCAGGCAGTGACGGCCGTACCTTCTATTCTAATAATATTTTTTTCTCTCAAACTTTTAAACTGCTGAAAAGCTGATGAGGTAACTAGATACGTTCAACAACAACCACAAGATCATCAACAAGTGCAAGTTTGAAATAAAGGAAGAATAAGGATCTCGAGGTGATTTATTTAATTAGTAGCAAATATCCAGAAATATGTTTTTGCAATGGCAATATAATACATCTAAAAATGTTTTATTTCCCTTGCATTATGCTTATTTATATTACTCATTATATTGCCTTGTATTGTGCATTATGTACAAGTAGGTACGAAACCTTTCATTTCATGTGCTAAAGAAAAAGAATAAAACGTTTTAGTACTGTTTTGTTGTTGGCAGGCCAATAATTTATGAAATCTTTGAAAGTAGTGCGGTCACACACTCTTTTAATTGCACCGTTGTAATTTTTTTGGCTAACTGGCGCATCATCAACTATGATCATTTATATGAGAGCCTATTTATTCATAAAAAAACGAGTACGTGTCGCTTTTCTCTGAGTACAATGGCCACTGCCAATTTATGACAAAAAGTAAAAGGAAGCACCGTCGTCATTTCAAAAAGATTCTTAATAGCCAGTAGGTTTTTAATGTAGAATGATGCTCTCTGCTTTGCCTATTGTTATCGAATCAGCCCAGGCTGTAAGTGATGAAGTGCTTCAACCCTAATTTTGACTCTACAAGATTTAATTATGCCACTAGAAGCCCAATGCTAAATATCACGCAATTTTTACATCTATACAACCCAACAGTTAGTTAGTCAGTTAGCTACGGAGAGAGCATCATCTTTGAAAAAATTCAGCAGCATTTAGATAGAAATCATAACAATAAGAATGAACAAATACGTTTAATTCTGTAAATTCTTTATTGTGCCTTATAATAATAGCTGATGTTGATACCAGTTTAGTGCATACAATTATGCCGTCTCGGTTTTATACTATTTGTTACCATTATATTATAACGCTTCATTATTTTTTTCCTTGACCGATTCACAAAAAAGTAGAATGGTAAGATGATGTCAAAAATGAATGCCTTGCACAGACATCCACAGAGAGTATTATCTCAAATCAGAAAATCCTCGGTGGACTGACTGGCGATAATATATGTGCGTTTAAAAGGAGCGATATATTGCAAGAGAGAGGGAGAAAGGAGGAGAGAGAGAAGAATTGTAAAGTGGTGTTGTCATTCGAATTTGAGTGAGCCTGTCCTGCTGTTTGAGTGGCAACAAGAAGTAACCATAAATTATGAGCATTCTGCATGAGATCTTACGCTCTGACATACTCGGTAATTAAAATCTTTGAGAAAAATTTGCAGCTTAAAAAGAATAAAGGTGGTGGTGGTGGTAAATAAGTACAAGAAGAGGTAAAGTAGATAAATGTGCGATAATAGATATCACAGGAGAATACAGTAATAACCGCCAAATGTATATATATTAATACATATTGTGTTATAAATGCTCTCCTTATTTCTTCTTTTTCCCTTCTTCCTACTTCTTATTTCATCATCATATATGCTGCTTATTTCTGCCATAATATGTGAGTAATGTTTCGTTTGACTTTTTCGTGAAATTTGTGAATGTCTGCTACTACGTCGATCTTTCTTATTTTATTCACGTCGTTTTCCTTCTTTCTTGTGTAATATAAGAAGCTCTTAACAATTTGACTAAAAGTGTTCATATTGCATTTTTCTAGCCAAATATTATATTTATACACACATACATATACATTAACTATTATTATGATGATGAGGAAAACCCCTTCGGCAGAAGAAAAAGCACTGCTCATTTACTTCTTCTTCTTTAGCAAGTTAACAAAAAAAATTGAAGTTTTGAACATTTTTCATGTTGATGGGTTTACCATCCTAATACAACAACGGAGCACACAACAATCTATTCTTTATTCCTTTTGTAAGAATTGTGACGTACTTTTCATACTTGAGTTAAAGAACTGAAGAGATGAGATGATCCTTAAAAAAGAGACAAAAAATGATAATGTACTCATTTGACGGCCCATTTGTGATTACGAAATATCATTCGTTCATCTAGTAGTGGACGTGGCGCTGATGATGAAGTGTCTGACTGACTGGGATAATCTGCAAGCTGAAGAAATTTACAAATAGTTGTCCTATTAAAATCACTTGTATTTCTCTAATAATGGATGTAGTGTAGTTATTAATATTTTATAGACTAAAATAATGATTTCTGAAAAATTTTTATCCCATCCAACAAACACAATAAACAGTTATATTAGTATCTGTACGTCCTTTATTAAGAATTTAGTGGATCTCATCAACCAGGGGGAGCAAGCATGATGTGCATTTTTATAGTTAAAATCATAATTATTACTACAGTTGTAAATGAACAACAATAAGGACAACCGCAGAAGTTCCCTCATTTTCTTTAAGCACTCAATCAAATATAATGAAAAAAATCGCATGTTTTTATCCCTTTTTAATTTTTTTTTGTGCAGTTGTTGTTGTTTTCTTGTATTTGTATTTAACTATTACATAGCTCGCATCTGACGAGTATCATTGTGATTATGCAATATGCATCTCTACTGCCTGTTCACCGAAGAAAGATCATCTGCGCTTATAAATCCTGCGTGCCTTTTTTGATGAAAATTTAGTGCAACCGACAAATCACCCATTTGTATTTTTTTCTCTACACCTGGTTTCCAACGAACCATGTGGTTATTATCTCATCATAACCAGTCATAAAATATTCATGCTCGGTGGTCAGATTTTCTATTACATTTAACTAATATGTGCATATAATAATAATGCATAAAATGCATCCCTTTCTACTTTGGCGACGTGTGTGTGTGTACCATCGTGTACTTTCTCTTATTGTTAGTTTAACTACTTGCACATTTTTATGTATAAAAAAGGTTCATCTGCCATCAATTGTGATGACTTCAAGCTACAAAACAAAATTATTGCCACTTTTGTGGTACTACTGCTCCATATGCTGCTGATTTTTATTGAGTTGTTTTCCATGAAAAAATGAACAAATGGAGAGTGTACAAAGATTACATCATTATGACGATGACTGCCACGTAACGGGACACTTACAATTAAATGAAATGTACAGCAACTGCACAAGAACCAAAAAAATGCATCGGGCAAATAATGTCATTCATCATAAAATATTCTTCTACAAATGCCTTTTAAAGAAAGCTGCGATCGTTTTTTCTGTAAAAGAGGGATCACCAATAAAATACAATTATATGTTACCAGCAATGCAGTTTATTACGCAGCCGTATCAAGAATTACAGTACATCTTGTCACTAGAAAACAACAATGAAGCATTTAAAAAAGGGTTCTTTTTACACGGAAAAAAGAAGACCGTTCGAAAACAATAAAAAAATTTCCTGGGAGAGCGAAAAAAAAGTTCACTCATTGCTGCTGCATCTGCTGTAATTACCCAATCCTTTCATAATACTTATGTCGATATGATAAAATATGGGATGCAGTAAAAACGTTCATTGAACTAGTTGACTGACAAGAAGAAGAGGAAAAAATATGTGTAACAAAATAACAATGATATTATGCATCATGATGTGATCTTCTCCGGTATATGCATTGTTGTGTTGCATTCTTATAACAATCTATTAGAAAAAGGTTGAAGGTCGCGTGGATTACGGTAAATTCTTCAATTGTTACTTTTTTGTGCAATTGCATATTGGGTTGTTTTTCTTCTGTTGCGGAAGATTGCATGAGTCGATGAAGTAAACCCTTTATGTTCTAGTCTATGCACTTCATGGTCAAGTAGTCGGTGCATTATTACGAAGAGCAAAATTGGTTTGTGTAGGAGTCGCTTAAGTAATGTTTGGAGATGTAGCGGTTTCCCCGGAGAACAATAGCTGATGATAAAATTTTTTCTGGCTTATCTTACCAACCTTGTGCTGCTACCGGTGCTGGTTTTTTGCTGCTGTCACCATCAGACGGCCGTAATATTTATACGGTAGTTGTTGTTAGGTTTGATCATAAAGTAATCATGATGATCTGCTTCATACTCATTTACGACTTTGTTTTTGGCTGGAAGAAGATGCTGTTATGTGATATATGATGGTATTGCTGTTTTGCCGTAGTGAGACTGATTAAATTGACCAAAAATGTGTACAGGCTAACTTTGCTTACATAATAACCGATGCGACGATATTATGCAATAAGCATGAAGGTACTGCAGGAAAGGATTTAAGATGTTTCAATGTCCTCATATCCCCTTTTTCTTTAGGCAGAAACCATAATGATTTTCAGGGAAAAGGACCCAATTTATGAACAAAAGCGATTGCATGCCCGTTCTTGTGTTGATCACCGTCAAACTTACACATTCGATTTCAACAAAACAAAGCAAACATAAACTCATAAATAATCTTTTCAAGTTTAGATAGATGCTTTTGGGACCTACATCACATCATGTAATTGAACTTGAAAAGGAAGAAGACAATGTCCGTCTGTCATCATAAGTAGTAAAGACTTTTACGAGGTCAGTAACTCAAGTCGAAGAGAAGAAAATAATATTTAAGATAAACTATAATGAAAGGTAGGCAATTAACACAAGTTGATGAAGATTATTTAGCGGTCGAATTTTCTGACTAAAACAAAAAAATACACAAAAATACAGAAATGAAAAATGGCTTTACTCCTTGAAATTTTGTTGTTTTCGTATAACCTAGGTTTAAGTTAGACTTTGTATTTTGAACGTTAAAAATATGGATATTATATAAACAGAACATGAATTCCAAAAACTCAAGTTTTGTTTTGATAAAAGCACTTGACAGTAATTCTGGTGTAACATGAGCTAAGTGTGTTATTCTAATTTACGTTGAAAGGGTTGATCTTACAAGCTACAAGTTCTATGATATGTTATTGGTAGCTTGCTAATAGATTTTATACTATCTTTTATGAGACGTTTGTGTTAAAGACTTAAATTTACCAAGAAACAGAATGAGTAAGAAGGAAGCTGTTGATTCTAGAATCTAGAGATATGTGTCATTTACAAGTAGAATTCCAAGTCAATCATGTGAAATATTCAATTTTGTAAAACAACCTTGAGATGACATTACCCTCATCTCCTTGAATAGATTTTTTTTCTTTCAGAAGGAAAGGAAACATCCTTTACTGGGAGCATATACACGCATATTTATAAGAAGAGTAACGGCTAGAGAATCTTTATTGCTTTTAGGGTTATTTTCATAAAACGCGTAAGAGATGTCAACATACTCAAAGATAGTTTTGTGGAAGAGAACCGTTCCATTCTTCAATAACAAACAAACAATGTAAATAAATGATACTTTTTTCCCTTTCTTGTGAGTTGTGGGATATGCAGAGAGTGTGTCAGCTCTTCCGTTTGGACGCCTCAGGATGAATGCCTGAGAATGCGATGACCTAACCATCTTTGGGACCATTTTGAACTTTACACTTTACTTCGTTTCCTTATCATTGTCTGGAACGACCTTGCTCATTACCATATTAAAAAGGGAAAAGGAACGCATTTATAATTTGAGAAAGGGTACAGAAAATAGTGCCCCATATCATGCTTTATACATCGTAGAGACTATTTGGTTTGCTCTTAAAATAGAACACGAATCTATTCCCATGTACGATGATTATCGCAGACAGAGATTTCACCACAATTGCAAATAGGGCATCGTAGTCTCACCGAATTCAGATGCCAGGTGCATGCGTGCCAGCTTCCTGATTGAAAAAGCATGGGAACCTGACCTGACATGTAACAACAGGTTCCTTTCATAAGAAAAAATGCAATAACAGGCCAAAAATGGATTATCATTGTTCAAGAATAAAATGCAGATTTCCGTGTATTATTTATGGAACATGTAATTACAGAACTTGAACATTTTGCAGAAAAACAATACGACACGCAATAATACATTTTTTGAATAAGTAAATGATTTCAAGCTAAAAATAAAAAAATATTTACATTTTTAAACTGTTCGTTTTCATTTGTGTCTTGTTTTTAGTTATGATAGTAGTGCACAGTTTCCCAATTTGCATGATTTCGTCCCGTTGCGTTTTTATAATATTGCTAAAATAACAGAAAAGTTAGTTATTGTGAAGTAAAACTAAATTAATGTTGTCTCACGTATCACTTGACAGAAAATTTAAAATTCTCATGTAGTCTAACAAATGCACAACGCATAAATAACAACATGATATATTTGTACTCAATTTAGCTTTGCATGCATGTCCAACTTCCAGATAGAAAAATCTTTCTAGCAGTTAGGGATGCTTAAAAACATTCTCATCAAATTAAAAATATGCCTGGTTTCTTACAAACCTAGCCAATCAAAATTACTCTCGTACATAGTAATGGTAAATGGCACTATTATTGTGATATATTTTGTTTTTGTTTTCAGGAAGATGCATAACCGTTTCTATGATTAATGCAAATAGTGATATGTATACATTAAAATATATTTATACATGTGCATATCACATTTGTAAACGTTATCTATACAGAGCCACTTACGTTACGTGACAAAACAGGCATGGCAATTTTATTTAATAAGCGATTATCAAAAATAGGGTGAGAACTAATAAGCAAAAATATTATTGCGTACAATATATTTTTCAGGGAGTCAGGAATTCTGGTTTGGAAAGCTCATGCAAATTATGGGATCAAGAGAGTTCAGAAGATTGAAAGAGCCCAGGTAGTGGTACATCATAATCATATAGCAACTATAATAGTAACTGATGTGGTGGACGACAAAGCGGTTGTTTGTTGTTGATGACGAAGGAGAAGCACAGACAATATTGCTACGTGCTTGTTCTCCTTTTTCAAAGTTGTGCAAATAATACATTATTTACTCGTTTTGCATTTAGTGTCTAATGTCTAATAATACAATATGAAAATAATGTACAGCAGCATGAATAAGAAATTTAATCATGTGATTATGCTGCTGAACTTGAGCCAAATTGTCGACAATTTTTTTTACCTCAGTTTCGACGTAAATATAAACTTACGTCTAATATCATGATGATGCACGAACTAAGCCACCGTTGCCATACTCATCATCTTTGTGGTAGTATCTGTTTTACAGGTATACGATTACTCCATCATCATCACAAAAACATCCAAACTGGTATCTGAAAAGAGCGAAAACGAAACGATTTACACTGAATCAATTGAAGTTCTACAATTAAAATAGCTTTGCAAATAGATTATCCATTTGCAATAAGAAAGGAAGAAAAATACCCGAATAGTAGAACAATAAATGCTGAATTTTAAAGGCTCATAAAAAGCTAGTAAGAAGGACGTGAAGCCAACATAGATACACATTATGAAATGCTTCCGTCCAATATTAAATACGTAATCTGAACAAGTTATATTGGCAAATTATATGAACTTTTGCAAGGGAAATTACAATATCTATCCGAGCCCCTATAATACTTTTTGTTGAGTGGAGTATTTTGCTGTTGAAAGGAGCTTGCCATTTTCCTGCTAATCACATCACACGTCCTTCTATTATTATATTTTACCTGCATTCTGCATAAACACAAACATTAAAATAATACTTTCTTATAATCAGTAAGTAACATTATACAGATATTTTAAATATAAGCAAATAGGGTTGTCGTTTCAACTTCATCTCATGCATATATCCTTATAGTTATTATATCACCTCATAACTTTTTATTATTTCTTTTTGGTGATGGTTGCTACTTTTTTAGCTGAATTTTACGATGACTTAAGCATATTTCAACATACAAACATGCAAAAATATTTATATGTTTATATGATTCTCTTCTTAGTATTGCTTAACTTTTTACTCATCATCAACGAGATAAATAGGGATTTATATATATTTACTAGAAGTTGGAGTACTGTTAAATAAGCACTATAATGCCAGCGGTGGTAACAAGATGATATTTTTTATTCCTCTCACAGATCTTTTTACGTGTTTGCATTGCATTTTCGGTAAGATTATTTTACCACTACCTGCTAATTGTAAAATGTTAATGCATTTTGTTGGGTCACCCCTTCAGGTTGTGTGTTGTTTATGACGTTCAAGTCCAAGGTCTGACACTGGCTGAGTGAGTAAGAGAAACGAAGACGAAACAAAACCCCATTTTTCCGCAAGAACGTCTTATTTTTCACTCTTTTTGTCATGCTTTCTCACCTAATTTTCCATCCCTCACTTTACCCTCTTATCCTTATTTAACATTGCCGTCATCGGTCGCAAACACCAAACACTACCGTTTTTAGAGTGCATACCTTTCTCACCGTCGTGTCTCGTTCTGTTCTTTAGAATATTTTAAAGAATAATAGCAAAATATGTATGCAAAGTATATGTAGATTGGTAGTCTGCGTTGTCTGACAATAGGGGGCATATCTTATACATACCCTATTATTAATATTTATTGTTATTCTTCTTCACTATTTTCAGTGTAAACTTTTCTTTTGTAGACAACTTTGTCAAATTATTTGTTTTCTTCTTACATTTCGCTACCATTTCATGTCAATTCCTTTTACATTGTTGTTTGTCTAAACACTGAGCTCTGAAATATGTGAAGAATGAATATTAAGTAGCATTTTAATTTCTGTAAAAAAGATGATGTTTATAAAATCGTGTACAATGTTGTCAAGATTAAAGTGATAACAATCTGTAGTTTACAAATAGCGTTGTTTAGTTGAAACGTAGTACTTGTTTTTTTGCAGCACAAATAGTTTTACACCAAGATTAGAGATGAATTAATTAGCAACAAAGTTGACAAAGATTATCGTAAAAATTAGCGGATCGACTAAAAAGTTGCAGTCGGTATGGTATAATCGTCATGTAGTGTAGAATAATTTATGTAAACAATTACATCCGTATTTCAAATGTGAAACGGTACTTTTTTTGTTATCATTAAAATGGCCCAGCCGGTCAGTAAAGATTCAACTCGATTTTTACTTTGCTCTTTCTATTAACATTTAATGCATAAGCTGTAGCAAAGTAACATGGCAAAAAGAAAACAAGCAACTTTCAAGTGTGGTTTCATTCATTTGTTTTAATTTAAGAGTAATTTGAGAATATAATATTTGGTTAATCCTTTAGGGCATTTTTAAAGTTAATGGATCGTGTGAAACGCGGTTAAAATGCTTTTCATTACTGATTACCAGTTGCATTACGTAATTTTACAATTTGCCTTCACTTTTATGATTTTGATGAGCCGTAAACGTATTCTTCTTCTTGAAAACGCAACCAATAAACGATATTAAACATAAAATCTCCTTACAGAGTAAGTAAACGTTACCATTTTCAGTACGCATGACTCATGGATATGTTTAGGGTTAGTTTCATTTTCCAAAATTAAGTCTGCTCCGATATTATTCACTCGGTCATCAACAAGTTATGACGAAATATACGTATTGTCAGTTTTTCCTTGGTTATCAAATTCGCTTTTCTCGTCAGCAATAGCTATTACGTCATAAACGGTGGGAAAGACCAATCTCGTTTTCTCTCTCACAATCTATTACAGATCCCCTTTTGAATGAACGGAATAATTTGTTACTGATTTTTCCGATGACCTGTAAATTATTGCCATCTTCTAATTTTTGAATGTTCTTCTTTATGGAAACCAGATTTTTCATTAAATTTGCTTATATTCGCAACGTTAGCATAATGCTCTTCTACTAACCTAAGCATTCATTTGTTTGGCCAAATAACTAAAATAAAGGAATTAGCGAAATATACATTGTCTTCTTGTTTAAATAAATTGAAACAAAACATCATAAGCATTGCAAAGTGAAGTGGCAAATAATGGATGGTAAACGATTTTATTGCTCGACCGTTTACAAAGCATTCAATTACTTACTAGCTTGGACCATCTGCAACTAAGCCTTAATAAAAATGCAAAATTTATGCGTTTACGTTTGTAAAGGCATAAATTTGTTTGACTTGTTCAGTAGCCAAGTATTTTTACTACGATTATTATCATCATTATCATCATAACATTATCCAAATTCGCTCACCTAATCTGGCTACATGAATATAAAAATATAGATTACAGTTAATACATTCACGCTACAAATTGCACTTTCTTGAAACAGAAAATATCAATTAGTCAACAATCAATTGAAATCTTTTTTACAACGCCATTGTTTACAGGCTCAATGGAGGTAGGTAGGTATAAAACTAGCGTAGTAAGTGTACAAATGAATGAATTTATTTATTAGATGATTGTTGTTGTTGTTGTTATTGTATTTATTATTTGTCGGTTCTCCGCAATCATAAAGAGCCGCTCTAGGCATAAACTGCACACACATGCTATAATAGAATTACAATGATAATCATAATAGCAATATAATGGTTCACCATCGGACATACCGAAGCTTTTATATCTACAACACTTCATGTAACATTAACATTAGTAAGAAACAACAAGCAAGCAAGTAAACACGTTATTCAAGCCATTTTGGTGGTGGTGGTAGCAAAAGCTTCTAAAAACTAATATGAATGCTCATTGCTTACAGATTTTGGATAGAGCGGAGAGATGATTTATGCTGCATGTGATATGACAGGTATGATTGACTCTGTATGATACCGCTGTCAGTAGGGGGCTACTGTCCATACATAATCCATATTACCACTAAACAGCAATCACTATTCATGTGATGATTGAGAAGGAAAACACTTATGCATGTCTTGTGTGTGTTCGTCGTCCGTGTTCACCTTTTTTTCTTTTTCATCCCCATTACCTATAAGAAACATAATTTGTTTGAAAAGAATTGGTCAGTGGTCGAGGTAAAAGCGGGAGGAACAACAATGAAAACAATTGGTAATGTATGAATGTAAATATTAAATTTCATATATGATTAGGCATGTCTTGCTTGGATTTGAAACGCATTTGACCGCACCAAAAATAGGCATTGTCATCTCATCAACAATATATACAATATTTAACATGAAAACATTGTTGAAGAAAGGAGATCTAATAATAAGAATGACAACAACACCGAAAAGGTTGTCAAATTACATTGTTTTTTCTGTAACAAGAACTTGTTCTCTACTGATACAACCTGACCAGTAGTAGTATCTATGATACAAATGATCATTTTCTTTCTTAAAAAAATAAAAGTAGCTATATTTTTACAGTATACGTAGTTATTATTGATGTTTTTGAAACGTATATTTACTTTTCAGATTTTAAATATACACTTGCCCATTTAAATAATAGAGAAAATGCTGTTAGTTACTGTTAATTACCATTGACACTTAACACGACATTCTCATGCGTAAGAATTGAAGCGCTTGGAGCTACCTCTTTTGACTCATTTCCTACTGGTTTGGTGGCTGCAATTTTGCTTTGCTGGTGAAAGGCGATATTTTAAACGGTCGAAAGTTACCCAACTAAAAAAACCAAGTATTGTATGTGTTGTAAATATGTACAGTATGCATGAATGTTATTATTATTTAGTTATTTTATTTAAAAAAATATTGCTCTAATGAACATGTTGATACAGATATACTGATAATATTATATTGAACAAGAGAAGTTACATACATATTTTGTAAACTGTGAGATGAAATGAAGGGTCAGATAAAAATAAATGGCCATGAGCCAGTTCAAGGAAATCCCATAGTCGCCTGTCGAGAAAACGCGTTTTCAGGGGATTTTGAGAAGGGATGTGTTTTTATTTTCGTAGGAATTTGAATTCTAGGCACTGAGGGAGCTTAGCTTGTGATGAAAATCTCATGCGGATACAAAGACTGGATGTAAATATTGCTGATTTATCCCAGTAAAGGATAGTGTTCTAAAGCAAAAACTTCCAGCTTTCAATTATGTATAAAATAGAGTCATTTCAACTTTTTTCTAGCAAATCATTTACATTTTTGGCAAACATTCATTTTAAAAGATTTTTTGCCCTTTCTCCTATTTTTTTCAGTTGTATCCTATGCAATAAGCTAGAGTTTCTGAGTATAAAACAGTATAAGCATTAACTACTCACATCTTTGGCATTGTTATATTTTGCATAATATTATAGTGTTCTTATTACACATCACTTAAAATATTATCTTCTATCTTCACTATAACTAAAAGTGACAAACAATGAGCCCAAACAAGAAAAGGGGCCCATTATGTGTTTTTAATGTACGAAGAAAAGGGTAAAATTGGTGTTTGTCCACTACCGTGTGTCCATTGTCACGATGTCCAGTGAAGCGTCCTTTTGCTTGTGCAAAAGAAATTATATATGAATAAAACTGACTTGTGATAATAATGAGCTCATGGTTGGAACTCTGTGTGTGTAGGTGTTTAACTCCTTGTCATCGAGAAGAATACCCGTGTATATCTAAACACAATACCATTATGTCTTTTCTCCGAACCAAGTTTTAGCAACAATACTCAACTGCGGCTCCTTTTTCAAATGGTCAATGTAAAATTCATGCCTCATTCACGATTATTATTAGAGCACAATGTTGGCAAAGTAGCCAGTGGCTTAGTGTAAGCAGAGATCTTACATTATTATTGATACTATTGTCCACTCCATGTATGTTTAGATGTAGTTTTGCATGCTTATAATGAAGATGGGTACTACTCTAGATAATGTGATGATACGAGATCTAGTCTCGGATGAAGGGTGATTGTGCGTTCAGCGGCTACTACTATTTAAGTATGGGTAATAATATCCACTCTTGTTTTACTTGACCTTGTCTTAATACATGATGGCTTTTTGTGTGACGACGACAACACCAACAAACAACGTGTACGGCATTGTCCTTTTGTGATTATCAGGAGCGTAAAACTTTTGTTGATGACTTGTGTTCATAAGAAGTGGATGTACATTATGAATATATATAGCGAAAGGTTAAGTCATAATAATCTTTTAGGAAAAAGGAGATGAGAGAAGGGCACATCAAAAACTATTTCTAGAATATGCTGATAGGTTATAACCTTTCTGGACACAATGATTCACTCAGTTTTTGTAAGAATAAGATGATCCATGCATGCAAATCAATGAAAGTGAATCGGTACATAATATTGTGCAATCGTAGTATGGCAGTCACAATATAAATGCTGTAATGCTACTTTTGTGTTTGCTTTGGACAGAAGATAACATTGAACCTCAAATGTTTAGGTTTCCGAGAAAAGGTTGAACGAACTCTAATTGACCTGTACAAGGTTTATTGAATAGGTCGTATATTTAGAATGAATTCCTCGATACATCTAACAACTGTACATTAAATCATCAAAAAATCAAATATTCATCAAAATCAAAGTGCGCAGCTATTGAATATCTACAGAAATGACAAATGACGTAGTAAAAAACAAAAACATTGATGTTCAACTACAGATTTTGCATAAAAGAATGTCCAAAGTTAAAACGGTTTACGAAAGATTGTCTAGCGTTTATGCTTAGGAAACTCATATGAACAAAAATTGAATAATAATAATAATATTTGTAAAGAGAATAGGAATAAGCAATAAGCGTTTGGTGCAATAAACCGGAAACTTGGCCTGCTCAGTTTATTGACTGCGGAGATATATCATCGAAGCTGTTGACATATCTTCACTAGAGATGAATATTTCTTGTAAAACTTCAATTGTATAGTATACTATTACAAAACTGCGCCTCATGTTTTTCCGATCATTACTGCTGATTTTAGTCAACCCTTTAAAAAATCTTATTTCCGACCTGATTTTTTTCGACTTTATTTAGTTGATATAAAAATTGTAATCAGTTTAAATTACATAATAAAAAGGCATTATTGCTTCATTTCTTAGCGTCATCTTTTTCGTGTCACCTTGCCGTTTCCAACTACATGACCTAATGGACTATGGGGCATTGTGAGACAACTCTACATAGATGCTTATCTCAATTTTGAAATGAAACATCAACATATTTCCAAAATAATATTCATCGGGCTTGTGTTGGTAACTGAATTAATGTAAGATTCTGTCGACCAACTCCAAGAAAAAGCTTGCATATGGCCTTATCACGTTTGAATATCGATTAGCCCTCCATTATTTTAGTTTTCTGGAAAAGATGTCACGCAAAAAACAAGGCAATTTGATTTTTTCTCCTAAATCTTTTTTTCTTCTTATCTTTATCATGACCTGATATAAAACATACATATTGTAAATATTTATAAGCCACCTTCAAATCTAAATTTTTCCCCGTCCAACTTTTACGTTTACTATTTCACATCAAAATATTCAACAGTAAACAGGAAATGAAAGGAAATAACCTTATAAATTAATGATAATCTGAATTAATTTCTTTCATGTGACCAAACACAAGATCCATAATCTGGTTGCAAACAAAAAAAGTGTGTTTACCATAAAAACACACATGCATAATGTATATAACAATGCATAACACGCTCAAAATGCGTGTTTGTATTTATACATCAATGATGTGTTAGTTAAAAACGTAAAGTGTTCACAATTTGTTTTGTGAGATTATATTTAAAAATAATAATAAATCTTGCCAAATGCTCCAGCAGTTCACTAGAAATGCCAGAAAAGAGGCCAAAATTTGTAAAAGTAAGTAAGAATTTAAGGATTTCTTGCGTATCCGTCATGATGCATGGCATAATGTTAAAAAGCTGAGTTGCACATTATAATGTGCCGTGGCACTACCTGCGCTTGTAATGCTTTTACAATGATGACTCAAGAATAAGAGATGTTCGTGATTCTTTCATAAGTGCAGTATGATATTTCCCCATAGTCACCATCAATTGGTACCAAGAGCATTGTTGTGCTGTGCTTGCTCTCCTCTGACTTTTACGTTGTTGCGTGTAGTATTTGTATTGAGATGATAATAAACAAGGTTGTTGTGATACTACCGCTTTATTCCCTTTATTACTTTGTACTTGTGTTGGAGAATCCTTTCGTCTCTTTGCGTGCAGGCGGACAGATATCAGAAGAAATCTCTACTAGCTTATAGCTACCAGAAGAGAATAGTAACTTCAGGTTTAAGATGACTACTACGGGGTTACTTCCATCCCATTGTGAGGCGAGCTCACGACCAGTACTGTAGTAAAACGGTTGAGCGGAGAGCTTTTCTTCTGTAATATGGTTCACCCTCATTGTCATCATCACATGCCTTTTTTGTTGCAATTCACTCAGTTTCACGCCAACACTGAAATTGACAATACATTCATTCTCCACCTTAAAAATTGTGTTTGTATGGACTAATTATGCTAGATGAGATTTGCCAAAAACCCGTATTTGTTTTTCAAAAACGGTTTTGAATTCGCTAAAAATCAAGAGTTTTTGCAACAATAATTTTGACTCGTTTCGTGAAATATAGTGAAATAGTTTTTAAATAGCCCAACTCAAGATTTCTCACTTTTGAATTTTGGATTTGGACAATAAGTGAAAGAAGTTTTCTTGTAATTGCATGAGATAGAGGGAAAGTAGAGAGAGGAAGTAGACTTATTGGTGTAATTTTCTTGTGTACATTCTTTGATTGCCCCATCGCTGGTCCAACAGTTGAAAGCTGGGATTTTTCTGCTGTGATGATAAGCTAAAGCAGCCAACCTTACATCCACTTCTTGTTCCTGGTGCAGTGTAAAAAAGTCTTGCTGTGCAGGCAGTCTTGTCTTTTTACTTTGTTGGTTGTGTGCTACAAGAGAATTTTTTATTACGCACTCGCCGTAACAACAAACTACTGCTCTACTGCACTCCTGCTGCTGTTGTTGAGTGACAGGTTTGCTCTTCTTGAAAGACTTCGTGTATATTAGTAGGTGTATGTATGGATCAAGAAGAAACAATATGCTAAATTTTCAACATCGTGGTACACCCCCCTAATTCTTTCGTACATTTTAGCGTCGGTTACAAATTAATTATAACAAGTGGGAACTATTATTGTTATTACTACTTAGTGTGAGCACACACTCTATGACTCTTTCTAATCGAAGTTTTTCCTTAAGTATCTATTAAAAGCCCTGGTGCATACAGATAAGGAAAGCATGGACCTTTCCTTAAAGTGAGTGATTTCTCTTTCCGATACTGCTGCTTTCTCTTTATCCTTTTCTTTTAAGAGACAAAAGGGGTTAAGCGAACTAAACACACTCAGGAGAGATTATTCCAAATGAGTGCCAAATAAATATGAACAACGTTTCTTCTACTCGGACAATTGATTGAAGCCTAACACGACTGGCAAGGTAAATCACTAGAACAGTTTGAATTAATTACCTATGTAACAACGCTGTTATTACAATTTAGTTTACACAGTATATATTTTTATCTATTTTATATCAAGTAATTTTGCTATTTTTCTACTTAAAAAATGATTTACCCCGTTAAGCATCAATAATTAGCTAAAATAACTTGCGCTCCCGCTTTGTTTGTAATTATTGGCTTAAACACGTCATTAACTCTCCGGTCATCAGCTATTTACCCAGCAGGGAAATCTGGCATTAATCGCTCGCTGTTAAGGAGACCCATGACGATGATGAGGCAAAGGAAAAGCGATTGACTGAGACTAAGTCTAAATTAGCAACATGTGTAATTACATTTTTCAAAGATTGCAGCATCCGATTCTCACATCATCATATCGTATGAGATCTAAGTATTAATACTAGCGCTGAACGATATAGAAACAAGTATATAAAACGTGTATGAGGGGAGCCAAGATGCAAGTTCATCAACACGTTTCTAATAATGCATTGATAAGGTACTCCAATGCATATTATCATTATCATAATATATATTAGGCAAAAGGTAAACCTGTAAAAGCTATGGCACAATTAAATTGGCTACGCAGATTGAATCACACTTTGATTATTATCATCCTTTAGTAAAAAATTAAAATTTACATTGTTGCTGTAAATGCAAACTGATAAAATAACATGCTAAAGAGGCCAATCATCAAAGAACAAGATGAGTACAACGTCAAATTGAATACAATTATTTTACAGGTGTCACATTGAATGAAACATGATCAATGCTGACGTCTGACACATTTTGCCAGTCTGAAGGAAAGTTTGTTGGGTACCCATTGACATGTGCCATTGTTATAACATGTTTATCCATCTACGTTGATGGTATTCTGGTGTAAATGGCTTTTGTTAAGATGGTTATTGTTTAATTTAGGATACAATCAAGACTATGATCATTATTTAAGTACAGTCTGCTTACATAGAAAATAAGGAGGATATGAGTGGTCACAGCTTTAATAGATATAAAAATTGGAAACAATTTGATTCTTTTCAATGGATTTTTGATGATTGGCACATGAGCAAATAACATTTTAATGTTGTAAACTGTAATAACAATAAAAATTTAATATTAAAAAACTGGCTTTGAACAAGTGCCTCCACAAAACATTTCCTTCGGCCAAAGATTTGCAACATTGATGCTTACATGTATTTACAGGGGAGCATCCAGGTAGGGAAGTAAACAAAGGAAAGACACATTATCATCATAATTGCCATCATCACAATCATCAACAGCTTTGGCTATTCTCTTACTTTACATCTCTCTGTTTTCTTATTTTGTATGTTTTATCTTTACTTTTGAACAAGTTTATATTTTCCTCTACATTTTTGTTGTCCGTTTGCTATTATTATTTCAACTACTACTGAAAGAGCTCTTTAATAGCCATTCACATCATATTATTTAGGCAATAAGTAAGAAAAAAGAGTTCACTAACTTGCTCTACACCATATTACCACCAACTCAAGTGGTATATATAAAAGACATCTTAAAGAGAGAAAAATACTTTTTAAAAAGAACAGCTCTCTCTCTCTTTCTTTCTGCTCTCATCTCATTTTCTTCATGTGATCATAATTGTTAAACTGACTGACTGAGAGTGAAGGAAGGGAAAGAAGCAAAAAAAGGCTCACTCATTGTCAGTCTGTCTTGAGATAGATGCCAACAATGCATATTATGCATAATAATAGAAGCAATACAAATAGTAAAGCAAAGCTAAAAACGAATACTTTATGTGTCTTTGTGATACACATATATAAACATTTTATTCGGGAGAGTACAATACTCCTCTTGAGCACACACACATGAGCTGGTTGGTAGTGGAAACAAAGTGTCGGTATAATCATATGATGAGCTGTCATAAGACAGAGAATTATGATCACACGCTCGATTATGAATGTCCAAAGTGGATGAAGGCCCAGAGAAAAATAGAGATAAATAGATTGATCATCATAAAAAATACTCTCAAGCTTTTAAGCTTTTGCTCATATCTTGTATCTAGACCAGGACACTTCAGGAGGAAAGCATTGTTTTGTTTAAGAGGGTACGCTTATAGTAGTCGCGATAATCATATTAAAAGAGGTATGCCGAAATACTTGAGACAGACTTAGCACAAATATATATTATCTTGCTGGGAAGATGTATAAAAAGTAGATGTTATAATAACATAATACGTGTCTCACACTGCTTCTTGTAGTATTTATGCTCAGCATGTATAAAATGGAAACAAAACAAAAAATATGTTAAAATAATTTCACGTAATGCATCTAAATAAATGTTGTGCCTCTCCGACAAAAGAAAATGAAGGATTGACTCAACAGCACTACTCTTTACAGTAGGAACAATCATGCTCATCTTCCCAAATTCTTAATCCCGTCTGGCTGGGGACTTTAATGAAGCTAAATCTATTATAAGAATTCTAATATCTCGTGTAAGTAATGCATTCCTGCATTCATCATACTTAATACCTATTTTAAGATACACAAATCTCTAGGTTCCCGCAATAAACACACTTTTATACTGACCCAAGACTTGGCATGCTGCAAAATAAAAATTGGGGCAAAATTGTTTGGAACTGGGATCAAAGAACCAAAGCTTGTGTGCATGCTCTGTAGTTAAACTTTCTAATTATGCTAACAATTATATTATTGAAATATATGGCAGCTGTTAAAACTTGGTTGTTGTTAAGTAAATCTGTTAAAAAAATCCCCTGTATGTCTATGAAACTTTTTTGAGTCATAAGGTGGTTTATTCGAAGAAATAAAAAGTGGTTTTTATACACCTAAATATTTTACGTTGTGCCACTATTGATTAGGAAAATTCTACAAAATTTGCAGTTTCATCGTAAAACTATTTACAAGTTGCTCAGTTCAAATTCTTGACGAAATTATTATTTTTGAAGAAAGGAAGAAGTCCAACATTTTTATAATCTCAAGTGTGAGTATGAGTGATATTTTGTCTGTTGTTTTCTAGAAAAATAAAGTTTACACTCATCTTAAATAAAATTTTTGCACTTCTGCCTACTAATAACAAGAAAATCCTGTCCATTCCCATCACTGGCACAATAATTCAATGATAAACTCGTATAAAACGGAATAATAAGTAATATTATTACTGTGATTATCAAAGGAACGCATACATATGCCACTGTTACAAATGGCTACTCCTTCTTCGTCTGTTTAAAAAGACATTTGCATAATATATTACTATTCTTCTCTTATTCTATTAGTCTGAGTCGAAAAAAGAATTTTGTAGAAAGTTACAAAACGAAAGACCGACAAAATATTTTAAACTTGTTCACTGTGTCGAATGAATGAGTCATGAAAAATATGTGATAATTGTACAGGACTCGTTGTTGTTGTTACTCAAAAAAGGTGATACTGATTACATTGGGTAGGCATAGAATAGCAGTTCCTCAACAATAAAAATATTCATAATGCTACATTTAAATACATATTTATTTATTAGTGGTGTTGTTGGTGTTAGTGAAGCTAGCAAGTTTGCATATTATACCCATGTCAGTATACTTATGTATGTATCTCAACTTGAATATGATTACAAAACAAACCAAAAAAAAATATTGGCGTACATCATATTTATGATATTTATTATTACAATTATACAATATTTATAAATCTTTGGTAATGGTTTTTTCTTTAAAAAGAAGTCGTCACACACACACACACACTTCACAAAGTGTTTTTTATGTGTGAGCACTGAGCAATAATAGCAGGTGAAATCTCATTGGCACATCCATCATAATCATCAATAACGCAAGGAACTATATTAGCTTTTGGTCTTCTCTCCCTTCTTGACACAAATCACTACACATCTAATAGCATTATCTTTTTCTCTCTCTTTGATCATCAGGTTAATGTGAGTTGATAGCTGATGAGGTACATTATTTTTTTGATGTATGTAAGCACATAAATGCCTACTCTTTTGAATTCGTAATGCAACAAGGCAATAATAGCTTCATTGAATTCATGGAATGAAAGATATTTTATTGCAATCTCATCATCATCATGTTACACTTTTTTGCTCACACTGTACTGTGAAAACTTCATTCAAGGAAACTTTTTGTAAGTAATAATAAATTATATTGAGCATCCGTCTGCATTCAACCAGTGAGGTGATAGTGGATAAGATGATAAAAATGGCAGCCGACAAAAAAGTAAACACACACGTAGTAGAGTATGATGATGCATGGGTACAAAGGTTTTTTGCAATCCTTCCCAATTTTGAATAATTTAATGTAGAAATGAATAAAAATAAAATAATTTGGGATATATTTCTACCAATTCAAAAAAATAAAGTTGGAGAATATAAGTTAAAATTCAGTAGAAGCTTTCATAGTCATGTTGGCGATGATGATATATAGAGCTTTTGATATATTATTTGCAGTGTGTTTATTTGATGTTGATATTTTCAAAACGGCAGCAAACAACGAATCAAGTATGCAATCATTTGAAAATATGTACATACGTTAATTCATTTTTTGCTTTACTCACAAGAATATATTATTACATCATTGCCATTATTATTATTGTTATTATTATTGGACTCCTGTCGTACGTTTTGTTTGCACATTGCGTTTTTTTTTTAAATTAAGGTAATTAGATCACGTGCATCTATCTCTCTTTCTATAACTTTTTCAAAGTACAGAATGTAAAGTAATATTGTAATAAAAAAGGCACCTGAAGGAAGCAGATTGGTGTGTGTGTACATCAAGGATCATTGTGTACGTAAGAGCGTCAGTTTTGTTTGACGCTGCTGGCGAGCACTTTTTTATGGCTGTCATCATCATCATCATGAAGGGATTTAGTATAAAAAACTAAAGTGGAATATTATATTTTGAATGCATATAGGTAGGTAAAATCACATAAGCAAAGGTAATGCACCCTTAAATGACAGGCGATTTTTTAATGATTCAATTGCTATCAGTTGAAATCAAATGATAGTATTTGGATTTTGGACGATGATGTTGACGGTTGACCGTTAGTGATCTTTTTTGTTTTCTGTTACATTTATTTATTTCATTTTTCAAGTATATTCCTTCATCCGTACCTTGGGTTAACCAACTTTTTAGCCATATCATCGTCGTCGTCACACTACTCAAAAATTACTCGGTACAAAAAAAGGATTAATGTAGGACACCTATTTTATTTATTTATATTTATTATATGAAAACATGAGATTAGTAAAAAACACCAGTCTTGGCAGTAATTACTAGGAATTCACTCTTCTGCCACTGATGCTCTTTGTATTGTACGTGTGTACATGAAACAGAGAGAGAGAAAATGAGTTCTGCTAAATAATGAGCATAGCATAAGCGGTGGTGGTATAGTAGCAGTAAAGGTCTTGAGCTCGTTTTTAACCATTAAAATATTTAGTAATCCCATCGTAACCAGCCACTAGTCCGTTTTGGCATATACCCGTACTAAATATAAATAAAAAACGTGCGAAGGTAAAAATGCAGAATATAAAAAAATCAAAAAATATTGTAGTTGTAAACATTTATATTCGACAATAAAAATATGAACTATTATTTTCAGTGATAGTCATTGTTATCAAAAGAGCTAGAGATTTTACTACGGATTCATTTTAGTGGCAAGCCACTACCACATGAAACTATTATTTTAACTCCATCACTCATCGTCATTTCTAATAGACTGGTAACATAAAATAGTTGTGGCGGTGGCCAGATATTATATAGGCAGAAAGTATAAAAAGTAAATAAGAGTGATGGAGATAATTCCTGTTGAGTACACACAAACACAGCACAGAAATCTGGTTATCGTCACATATATTACTCTTATTATTGTACCATAATACTTTGCATTTTTGATGATCATCATATCATCTTAGAGAGTACCTTTATTTTTATGGTATCGGGGTCTGAGAGGTCACTATACTTGTTTTTTCCTGAAATGCTCTTTTGGCATGGCATACCTTTGCGTACGACATGTACAGAGAGATCTATCTCCTCGATATAGATGGACAGATAGAAAGAGAGAGAAACAAAGATGGACCGAAAGTGGTAGCAATTGCAGAAGTATATAAGAACTAATAACAATTGCGTCAGTCTTTGTAGCTTAAACTTTGCCCGCACACTCGTGTGGTGGAAGAGTAGAGATCGAGCAAAAGGACGAAAAAATAAAAAGAACAAATGCGTAAAAGGAGATATATTAACTAGACAAGAGCTTAACATAATGATAATAATAATATTAGGAGATGGGTCGTCATTTCTTTACGTACCGCAAGCAAAACCATTTATTTGGAATTTCTGAAATAGCAATTTGAATAATATGATGCTTTTGTAATGGGAATGTTGTTTATGGGGATGATATTTTACCTTGTACGCAAAACAAATTTCTGTAGTAAAGTTCCTGCGTGTAGTTGTATAATGGCTTCTATTTGCTTGTTTGTTTGAGGTAAAACTAGGCTTCAATAGTGATGGATTTAATGAGTCCAATAATTCTATTGAAACCAACCTCTAGGAAAACACCGATCAAAAGTAGTAAAATATTATAATGTGTATGATTTAAGATTGCCAGAAATAATGTGTCTACGTGTACATTTTGTTCACCCGTTTGCTATATATTGTTGTACCTACTCATTCATTCAAACAGAGAGATTGATCTACGAAAAGTATTTTTATAAAGTTAGGGGCAAAAGTACGGAAACGGGAATTGCCTCTTGCTTGAAACTCAATTATTATTTAACAGGTTGTATCTGGGTTTCATTGAATATGAAGACGCTTTTACTGTGTTTCAGATTGAGTTAATTTGAGCAGTACATCTATCAGCACGATAGATAGGGACAAACAAAAATATATACTTCTGTTTTTGATTACTGTGATGATCGGGTTACTTTTCGTAGAAAGGATTGATGAAGGACCATATGTACTGGTTTTTGCTAAACAACAGGGTATTTTTTTCTTCAGAAAATATTGGAAAGTATGTAAGTTTGTGTTGTACAATAATTTTACTACAGCTACGCTAAAATAGCACGTACCCAAATGTTTCTTAATTTTGGTTTAAAAAATGCCGAAAAGAGGTCGCAGACATGCTGTTTTATTGCGTACTGCCATTTTTGTTTCAATATCCGGAGACCATCCGTTTCGAAAATTGATCTTTTATTGGTCTGAACATCAAATTACATTCTTGAGAAAACGGATGTCATGAGTCATATAACCGATTCATTATGCTATTATTATATCTGTAACATGTTCCCAGCTATGCTATTCTTGAAAGCTTGTTATTGCTGATTTTCCAGAATAGACAGACTGCCAGGGTCAGATAACCGTCTTAGCAATTATCAAAATAAGTATGTTTCGCTGTTCAGATTTCAGACTCAAGACCCAGACACAGCATTGCACCATGTCTGATAAAAGTAAATGACCTTTTATTACGTATCGCCTTGTAAAAATTTGATTAGAAATGGATGTCACAGTTTTCTTTAATAAAATTATCATGTATTGTCTAGCGCTTATTTTTTCAATTATGAATTTTTTAGCATAAAGAACAAAGTATGTATAAAGTAACGAATGCACGTATAACTATACTCCCTAGTCCCTACCCTACCTAAATTATTGACTAACAATAACAGTAAGATTTTCTTTCACATGCAAGTCTTTTTATTTAGCACATTTTCTTCACCTACCTCCCTAATCAAATTTAGCACACAACTAGATCAAAAAAGAAATCAGAATTAATTAAATGCAAAACTATTTTGTCTTGGTCCAATAGTTGGTTGTGAATGAATCAATTACGCCAGGTATGTAGGTATATAATCATAGCTATATTAACCAAAAAAAGTATTTACAATAACTGAATGAATACCTAAATATTATTATCTATAAATTGTTCATGATTTGCTGTCATGCTAGACAAAGGCATCACTTTTTTATGAATGTCCCTTTTGAATTCATCTGCGTTTTGAATGGCACCCTTATATTGCTGGTATCACAAAAACATTAAATTGTAGTATGAGTGAAATAAATATACATAAATAGATAATACATTTTAATTGATTTTGATGTGTACATCTTTTAAGAAATCTACCCAAGCGCTTGTAGTTGTGGGTGATGATGACGATGATGACAGTGGCAGCAAGGCCGCTTCTCTTTTTTTTGTTCGTTCTGATACAAAAAAAGAAGTAGATCACTTTTTTCATTCTCTACACATTTTTGTGGAATAGGTAGTCGTTTATCATCAGAGCAAGTTGTGCTAGAGTGATGGTGTCCGTCTAAAGTGCACTTTAAAAAGCGCTTTCTATGCAGTAATAAAAATACGTGATCAGCACAATATAATCATCGTCATGATCATCCTTATCAACTTCAACCACCACCACCCAATCAGCTTTGCTTCTAGCTAGATATATTATTTTTTAGTCTTTCGTGTCATACTATTTTACTTTTGGCAAGAAGAGGAATATAATTACAGTAGTAAGAACAACAATAATAGCAAACTAATAACAAGAATTGATGGGGTTAAAGAACACCAAGAGGACACACCAGAACGAATATCACCTGCGTTGTATGTGAGAGTTTGGGAAAAATGTGTACAGAATTGTAAAAAAATTGTAATTAGTCAGCCCAAATAATGACATGTTAGCAGTGTGATATGAAATTATTTATTGACACCAATAGTTACTCTGATTGTTAATGAATACATTTTATGAATGGTAAAAAAACTCTATTTTTCTTTTGAAAATAAAAGCGTTCTATCTGTAAACTACTTGCTCTTCCACCCTTTTTTGTTCAGAGGGGTACCGGTTACTTAATTGGAAAATGTGAAAATGAGGACGAAAATAGGAATCAAGTATTTTTGTTGTGTACTCCACATTGCTTGGTTGAGCAAGGTAATCTGTATTATTATTAAATATCGCCCATTTTGATTATCAATACTGGTAATTGGCAAATATTATTGGTTATATTTCTGACAAGCTTTACTTTTGCTGTCAATCAAATTCAAATACTGCGTAAAAACCATTTAAAGGGATTGGTTAAAGAATTCAGATTATTGTTTTAATTAAAACATTTATTGAAAGGATAATTGAAGGGGGTTTCTCTTTAGATCACCTTTTAATACGCAAAAATTCTACGAAAAGATAACTGCATGAGTTGTAAAATAGATATTCTTTTATTTAAAAATACATGAAACCTTGTTCTAATCTATTAAAAAATTCAAAGGAAAACAAGATAACAAAAACGTTTTAAATATCATATTTCTCAAATTTTCCTGCATGACAATTATTATGCCATCAATACTGAACTTGCATGCATCTTATTGACGCTAGTAGCTACCACTGCAGTCATTTTATTTTCTTGGAAGAATGTCAACACACGGACGTCGCTCTCCGATTCAGCTTGAGTTGTTTTCCAAGTAACTGCACAGAAGTGGTTGTTGAAATGACTTTAAATATTATAGTTTTGTTGACGTCTTATATGCAATAAAAATAAATACTAAAGCTTACAACGGCAGCAACAACAACATGACATTAAAACTTTTTTGCATAACAATAATGTAGGTAACAAAGTAGGTAGCTCGAAAGTAACAAAATGTATAATTTGCCTCCCAAAATCTAAACTAATCTCATAAGATGCAGTGTATTAATACAATGTTCAACCACCAATACGATATGATAATATAATGATACTAAATACAATAGCACATCTTTTTTTGTGCTAAACTTGGAATAAAACCTGTCATAAGTGCATTTTTTGTAAGTTGTATTCACTTGAAAATTCCGCCTTTTAACTTTTCTGGTAAAAAGTGGAAAATACATAAGCACGTTCAGGTGCGCATGTATTGTCACTTTGAGCCTTTTTCTCGTATGTAAAACTCATTACGTGCTTAGAAAACTTAATATTGCGTAATGCTTTGACAATGAATAAGTTCCTCAAAAAGCAGACAAACAAACTGGCAATGAGTGACCTTAAGTTCCCGAAATATTTAGAATAAGTAAACACACCGTTTCAAAGGTTTTACCGATGTATTTTCTACTAAAATCTCTTGAAAACAAAGTTTAAATTAAGCTTATGCAAAAATACATTTTAAAATTAACATATTACTTCACTGCTTTGAGTTGCGAAATAATAGAAGTATAGCGGGTAGTGCGAGAACATCTAACAAAGTTTGGACCGAAACAAGACCATTAAAATTGTTTTGCATTCCTACTTAATTACCAAATAAGATGAGTTGTACGAGAAAAACAAAAATAGCGGATACATTTCTAACTTGGCTACAAGACATTTTCAAAATAATTTTGCACACATTAAGGTAAAAACGTTGTGATATTGTGATATAGACTTGGATATATGTGTACCTATTTTAAAGACAAGTCATTTCTAAAAACAACAATGTTGCTTACTGAATATAAATAATATGATTTTCCAAATTTATGATTAATATTTTTAAAAACAACTCTCTCACTCACAGATAGATAAATGCACACGTCGCCCGGTCATCATTCATGTTTCTTTTTTTACACACAAATAAGTAGTCTTGCATACAAGACGAATTACATGGATGGGGCTGAGACAGACATAGAGCCAGAGAGTGATCTCTTCTCTTACATGAATTTATGCATACAGTAAGTAGACACATTAGCCAAGAAGCCACAAAAAAAGGAATTTCCTCTCTTCTGACTTTACTTGCTCATCTCATCTCTCTCTCTCTCCGTCCTCATCTCTCGTCCTCTTATGACTATGACGTGAAGTATTCCACTTTTTGCTCTATAATGGGAATCTTTTTGGTCAAACCTCTACATCCAATTTAACGAATGAAGCAAAAAAGAGTTTGAGTTTTAAAATACCTTTATTTCCATTTTGTACATGTTAATATTATTATTGCCATCATCATCAGGTAAAAATGTAGAATAGATACATTGTTGTATTATTATGATGTGTTGTACCACTACAACTAGTACATTTGTGGATATTAGATTATGCACGCTGGTTGCATGCACAAAATGCCAGCAGGGAGAAACAGGACTTGAGTAACGATTTTGACCAAGATGTATTGCTTATAAATCTGGTTCTTTTCCTTTTTCTCAGAGATTAGGTACCACCATCATCACAGCTCAGTTATGTTTTTTTACTCCAATTGCTATTGCTACCTCTGGTCGGTACACAGTTTTAAGACACATTATGTTTTGGCATTCTTTTTACGAAACTACAAAATAATCTTGAATAGGTAGGTATGTTTATCGTCACTTTACTTACTATTACTGCCACCACTACTCGTTTTTTTGTGTATATTTTGACCGGGCATGTACAATCGTATTTCATGTAACTTGATTTTTTGAAATATTTTATTTCTGATGGTTGTTTCATTTTATGAGATGAAAGAGTAAAAAATGCATGTGTGTGCAATTGGCGTCTTCTTGCATTTTCTTATAAATTCGTATCATAATTAGATTCGTAGAATTTTTATATATGATATACTTGCACTCTTATGAGCATTAGCAAGATGATGTGATACGGTAATCAACATCATCATCGTCGTCGTCATCAAAAATACTTTGCTAAACTAAAAAAGGTGTAGATTTATTAATGTCCAAATGTGTGTGCGCAAATGGATGAATTTAGAAAGAGGCTGCTTGCTTGCGAGTCATTAAAAAATTTTACTCCTTTTAATGTACTTCTTTCTCGTCTCATCTTTCTGGCGGCAACTCTGACATAGGATGTTTTTTATGCTTAAGCTTTTCTTATCATGTAGAATGTTTGCATGTATGTACCATAATTATTTATTACCTTTTGTTAAATGTTTCAGAAAAAAGAGAGACATGTGAGGAGGACAGAGGAACATGGTCGGGCGTTTAAAAATGGAACCAAGTACCACTACCACCACCCTCAGTTGAAGTAGCGCAAACATAGTTCTTTCCATTTTCATGTGTAAGTGAAACCAAACTAATTATACACCATTGTGTTTGACCCTATCATGCTAGTATTCATTAATTTCAGTTCGTAGAAATAATGTCCTTAACTTGCACACAAGTCATCCAAAACAGGATTACGCGTAATAATTTTATTCCTATTATTATACACAAGGATTGGCAAAAAAACGCTTAAAAACTGTGTTCTTTAATTACATCGGTTTCGTGAAAATATGTATGAGATATAAATAGAAATAATATGAGCTTTTAATCATTTTCTAAAATAGAGCACATGAAAAAGGAAATAGGCTGGAGTGATTCCCAAGTAAAAAAAGTAATACTTTATACCTCGTGCTTGCTCCACTAATTATACTTATGTGTAAAAGTATATGTACGCTTTTACAATAATAACAAAGAAAAAACTTGAAATCCACACACACCACACTATGCAGTGCAAAAGCAAGAGAGAAAATCAGTCAGGCAAACAAGAAAGCATGAGCACGTTACGTAATGTTAAAGTGAGGGGATGAGAACAACGCTAATAATCTTTTATGAAGAAAGAAAAAGGGGAAAATGATTCATCTTGAAATTCATACATTATAATATGCTGTGAAGCTGTGGGCAAATGCGTTATACGTAATCGTACAACTCACCTAGTCTCTCTATCTCTTTCTCTCTCTCTATCACACAAACACACAAAAGTCGCATGCATAATATTATGCACAACTCGATAAATTTTTCATGTGGTTTCTATGCATGCGTGCGGATGCGTTTCCTGGAGCCACAAGACAAGCCAAGCCACCAGCAAAAATCATACATTTCTTTCTTCTCTCATCTACTTTTTTTTACAGAAATGTGTTCCTTGAGAAGTATAAGTTTTTAGCAGCGGATTGCTTATCACTCTCGTTTTGGAAGTTTGACGATGTTGCTTTTTTGGTTTTATGATGACGATGATATTATGATGTGCAAAGGTCTTTTTAGTATATTTCCATGATGAAAGTAATCAGATGATCAACATTACTATCACGGAGAAGATTTTTCTTGTCTTGCGTTGGTGTTTTCTGCTTTTCTTTTCCTTTACACAATTACCTTTTATCCTCACGTCACTGACAAAAGACGCAATTATTGAATCATGATCGCATTGTTCTATTTTAGGAATATCTTTTTTTAAGCAAAATAATGATCTGGTCAACATTGGTGATATGCTAACAACTTGTTTCGGCTATCTATATTGTAAAAATTTATTTTTTAATATTTATGAATTACTTGTTACACTTAAAAGTTTTGAATACATAATGGCGAGTCAATAATTTGGTGTACGAAAATAAATGCGCACGCTTTATTGTTATTGCATTTCGAAAATAGAAAGGTGACTGCTTTTTTGGAGATATGTATGTACATATTACCTGTATATATATAACTACTCAGGAGGCAAGGTACCTGAAAATGTTATATCTCGTCTGCATCAACGTCTTCACTGGCGGTAAGAAAAATCGTAAGAGGTGGCACTGCATCTTATAAATAATAAGTGACAACAAAACTTTAGCTAGCCATTACGATGATCATCGTGACCATTGCCATCACTTTTTGTGTCTGATTGATACGTTTTTGATTGTAGCAATATATTTTATAACAGCTATCTCGACGAAACAACAATGACAACTATAAAAATAGTAGTTTAACCGATGAATATTTATGTACAAGTCAAAATCATCAAAAAGGCTTCTTCAGTTGTCTGTAGTAGCAGAATAATAAACGAGTAAGTGGGTAGGTAGGTGGGTAATGGTAATAGTTATAATAATAGTAATAAATACATTACTCTTGCGACGAAACAGTAATGCCTTTTTTAAACCACTTTTGTAGCTGACAGCGCAGCAACAACAACTTAAAACCTGAACCGAAATGCTTAAATTAGAAATTCAGCAGATAAAAATTGTACAAAAATAAATAATACTCAATGCAAATGCTATGATGTGTAAGCCTTTTAATCCTCCTCAAGATATGTACATGCATAGCTCATTTTTTATCAACATGATCATAAATGACTTGAATGTGCTATTCTAAGACGTAGTCGTATAGGTAATAGGAATAAATGGCAGATTTTGTTTTCTTTTTTCAAAAAGGTGATCTTATTGAGTACTAGTACAGTTGTTCTAAAATATGTAGCAAAAGCGAATGAATGATAAATAAAGCGCCTTTAACAAGTTGAACACGAAATAAAACTGATGATCATCATCACATCACTATTTTTTGGGTATCATCATGCCACCATCGTCCCCGTCGTCGTGAAAAAATATACAAAATATCCTGAAAGGAATCCAGTTTTTCTTGGGGCAGTTTCGTTGATAATGTGAAAGGGGTTTAACTCTTTTTTTACACACACACATTGTTTTAAGGTATGTGTGCGTACATACTAGATTTTCTGGTGTTGCTATTTGTGGTCATGCTCGGTGCAATTGTAATAGCAATAATAATAATCAAAAGAAGACAAGTATTTTCGTCGGTCGGTGAATGAGGGAAAAAGGCAGGGTAGTATAGATAGATGGCTTGTTGTTTGCTCATATCTGTATAAATGGACATAGTACGAAAAAATAAGTGTACACACACTCATCATCGTCATCATCACTTGAAGATTATTTTTACCAATTCTATTATTATTGTAATACGTAATGCAATGTTAGATTTAATATCTCAGGTTGCGGATGCCCAGAGATGAAGAATGATGATGATGATGATGTGCTGTGGCTAGATGATTAGATGGGTAACTACAGCAACACAAAATTGTTTTTGCGTCGTAGCAAGTGCAATGCCTGTAGATCCTTATATAATTCATAACAGTTATGCAATCCTGCTATGATGATACTCGTAGTAATAATGTTTGGTGGTGGTGGTCGGTCTCACACAAACCGTCATACTGTCTATAATAAAAAATGCCAAAATTAAAATTGATCCCAAAAATAATACAACCTCAGCAAATGAGTCAGACGATGAAACCACATCACCATTATTATTTTAATGTGTGTCGTAGCCCCTTTTGCTATTACGAGGATACTAAAGGTCGAAACGTCCGTTTACACAATAACAATCAGCAACACAGGCACCTATTACGTACACCATTATTGTCATTATTATACACTCTGGGATGAAAATATCATTTCTCATATTTTGATTGTCATTGACAAGATTGCATCAAACTCCATGAACGCTTCTCAAAGCAGATATTATGGTTAAATCTATAAATAGCTGCAGCTGGGGTGAGGTTAATTGTTTGTTTTCCAGTCACATTTTAATGCAGTTTCTAATGAAAGCATGGCCCCAGTCTGTCTCAAATGGTTGTTTAATAAAGCGAACAATCCAAGAGTTAAAATTACTCCAAATGAAAGAACAAATCAAGATGAAATGAGAACATAATTTTCGTAAAATTCACAGCCTATTTTACTTGGCATCGCTGTAATCTTTATCTTTAAACATATTCAAACGTTGACCATGATGATTTTATCATAATTATGATGCACAAAAATAATGGGATCGGTTCTTGATACCGTCTTTTGTAATTCCTATTATTAACTGTAATATGCTGCAGGATAAGGATGCAGAAATCCATTCTGACAATCTATTTTTGTCTTGAATATCGTGTTTTATGAGAGTAACAGTTTGTCATCTTATTAAGGTACATGTGCAACATTTAGGTATTGGTGCAGTGGTATATGATATTAAAGTGTTCGTGGTCAACAATATGATCGAAATGGAGTAAAGTAGTCACAGCTTGTTCATTTTATCCTCGTTGTTTTTATGATAATGGGATATTAGAGTGGTAGCATTCGAGAGAAGACTGGAAGAGTCTGCAAGCTACTTAAATTTTGCATTCTCATCCAATTATCGTGATTACTACTGTCTACGAAAACTTTAAATGTTAAATATAGCATACTTTATTCCTGAAGAACGTTTTCAAAATATCCACCGTAATTCATTCATTTTTCCCAGGAAAAAATAATGAAGTCATAACAACTTAAGGTTACGTAAAACAGCAACTTTGCTAATTCACTTTTCATAGAATTGGCCGAATTGGGTAGGTTTATATATATTAAATATTATTATTACGCTTTTTGGATAAACTTGACTTTTTATATTGCAACAATGCCATTTTGTACTTACGCAAACCTCTTTTCATATATTATAATCATGATGGCGCATGGTTGCTGTGGGGAGAAATCAAGTAGTCAACATGGCTATTGAATGTCATATTATTTCCATTTTAATTGTGCGTCATGGTCGTGGAAATTTCGTTGAGGCAGCAAGACAACTGACAACTCAAAGAGAGCAAATCTATTTAGCTGTCTACGTTGCTTGACGGCGTGCGGCTATTTTTGTCATTACGTGTTATGATCTGACATATGCAGCATACCATGAGTACATTTTAATTACAATACAACAGTGAATTGCGTAATCAAGAGAAAGAAAACTATGAGAAGTTGTGAAAGCAGAGAAAGAACTATAGGCGGATGTGTAACAAATGGACATTTCTATATATCATGCGTATACGTATGGACGAAGGGTAAAGACCTATACAGTAATAACGAACCAATGGAAGTGCGTAAAATTGATTTTATTTGCATAAGTAGCATACATGCCAATGCTGACCATCATAAAATGAATCACTAAAAGGAAAGACTGTTGGTTGACTCATATCATCCTCGTAGCAAGTAGATGATAAAGAAACTTGTACTGTTCACATGCATTCAACGGGGTTAGTTGAATCATCCTTTTTGCCGTCATCGTCATGCCATTTTGCCAGTCAGTCGTCGTCAGCAACAGCAGCAAGCCAAAGCTAACACAGTTACACAGAAAGGTAACTTTGTGAGAAATAGGCTTTTCATGAGGATGATAATGATGTTTCATTGTAAACTCGTACCAACAACTTTTCCTTGTGTTTTTCCTAAAACGAGCCGATGATACATTCATAAATACGTACAGGTGTTCCCAGTTACCCTAATTTGATGTACTATTAAGTACTTTTAGGTAGAATGGCTCTCAAACGTTCCTCTTAAGCATATCTAGTAGAATGAACTGTGTACCAAATCTTTACACATCTTTACATGAATACTCAAGCGCTCCCTTCTTTCCCTATTTATTAGTTGTTCTCACATGTACATCTCTAATTTTTCAACAAATACAAAATTTACAAGGGGTCATTTCATCCCTGATATTTACCAATGATTTGCCAAGCTACGCAATATTAAAGAATAGTTGCAGTTTTTATGGTCACTAATTTTTTTCGAAATTAAACTGAAATCGTTATGCAGCGATATGACTATAAACATTTATTAAAATATCCATGTAATTTGGATAGCTTGAAACTAGTATCTCCCAGTTTTTCTAAAAAATTCCACAAATTTAAATCTGTCTAATTTCACCAACATTCCACTCTATAGTACATATATGCAAGCTGCAAATGTAAAATGTGCGTATCGTTTTTCCGTTTACGCTGATGCCAGAGAAGAGGGCACAAAGTACACGTGTTATCCCTAAAATAGCAGAATGGAATGCAATAAGCGACATGTGTGCTATGCCCTGTTGCCGCGAGTAAGTGAGCTAGTTTTTCAGGTATGTATAAATGTAAACCAGTGAATTTTAATGCGTTTTATTTATTGGTTGCGTAGAATTATAAAAAAATGCTATGTTGTGTAAAACAGCAGTAGCCTTGATACAAGAGTTGACCACAAAAGTCATCATCATGCTTACTTTTCTTTACAAAACAAAAAATAGTTAATTTATTCCTGATAAAAATAGATTTCAGTCGACGCTATTATTTTTTTGATAATAGCGCTGCTGATCCCATCCAAGTGAATCGTTTTTATATAAAGTTTTGCAACTTCTCGAAAGGTCGTAATGGCTCTGCATTCAGATATAAAACGCAAACCAACCCGATTCCCCGCATACATTACGTTTTAACATGTTTCCTCTAAAATATTCTGCTACTATCATCTTACCGACCGCTTTAGACAGTATGTATATATTTGTTAGAAATCTGGGATGAATGGACAGGTATAATGATAGAAGTCTGGCATATAAATAAATATTTTATATGGAACACCAAAAAAGTTGACTCTCTGGGTAAGTTGTCTCTCCTTCTCTCTCTCTCTCTCGACATCTTCTACTGATTTGATTACATAGGTATGTTTAATATTCTACTTCAAGTAAGCCGGGGAGAAGAAGGAAGAAAAAAACGCCAAAGCAGACTAATAAAAGTGCGTTGCAAATAAACGCGATAAAAATACAAAGAGAAGAAAAATGTGTAGGTTTTTTTGGGCAAAAGCCTGTGTCTTCTACCAACATCTTAGAGGTCATGCACTTATGGTGTGCAGGCCAGATGCGGTCATGCTAGAAACAGGTTTCTCTCCTCCATGTCTTGATGAAAAAAACGACGACGAAAAAGATGACGACGAATTTGATCATGATGATGCTGACCATGATGATGTTACGTATGCATTCAAATGGCCAGCGTGTTTAGTGTGTATGTATGTGTGCACGTTCAACAACGATCTCAGGGCTTTTCTTCTTTCTCTCAAACACACACACACCAAATGAAACACATGGCTCTTCATCTTGTTCTTTTCTGTCAAAGAATAAAACTCATCATTGCATGCGCTAATATTATTTTGAAGGGGCACATATATATAGTAAGATATCTACTACTTACACACAAATATAGAATCTTTTAAGCAAAACTAATCTTGGGTTTACCTGTCTCTCTCTCTCTTTTCTTGCTGTTATTATTACAAATCTTCTTTTTTTTTTGCTCATCTCTCCTAAATAATGATAATCCTAGGAAATGGACACCTTCTTACACACAAATGTTCGTTTCCTACTTGCACGAGGCAAAAAAAACTAGCAACATTCTTAGTCTACTCGGCGTATACTCAAACAACAATGTTGAATTACCCAGAAAAGTCAGGTAGGATTGTATAGGTACAATAATATTCTGTTTTGTAGCTAGAGATAGAATGCACATTTTCAGGTGCATATTACAACATCATTGTTATTATTATTATTATTATTATTACGAGAGTAGAAAACAGCAAGACATACATAATATCGGGTGAACAGTTCGACAAACTATATGCTCTCTGCTACAAGTATTGTTATGATTATGGATAGGTAAATAAAAAAAACTATAGTTTTCTTTTGACCATAATGGTAATAGTAGTGTGTTTTGTATCGTGTAAAGTCATTTTGGGTAGAAGTGTTTGAAAGATGAAGTAGAACTGCTAATACTATATAGTCGTTTATAGAATCTGTAATGGATGTTTGCACAAATCCTATAACCGTTGCAGTACACCATTTTTATTCTTTCTTTCTCTTCTGATCGACTTGATCTTTCTTGGTCGTCTTTCTGCTGGCAGAAATATTTGGGGAAAACAACAATGTATTATAATCAACATTCAGCAACAACAATAACAACAACTAGCAACATGCGTAAGTGGAAACAGGCGTATAAGGAAGACTCCTCTGAGCAGACATAAAATGTGTATGCAACAAGTTTCTACGACTTCTTTTTTTCCTTCCTTCGGCATTCCATGCAAACCATCAACAGTTGGACGATCCCTCCCGTCTCAAAATCCCTTCCTCGTGTCAAGCTTTTTTTCTAAATAAAAAATAACAACTGCATATTTAACTCGAAGCAGGTTCTTTCTTTCCGCGTGTATTAAAAGTGGATGTGTTGCAAGCAAGATAAAGCAGAGAAGTCGAAGTTGCAGTGGAATGGTGTTGCGTATTATGTTTACTTTTTTGTAAATCCACTATGTAGGAATGTAGGGTGCATGAGATGAGCAGCGCGTTATATTGTGCAGAAAAGGATTCAATGAGGACGAGAGAGATTTTAAGGTGGTTTCGTCATCGACATCATCACAATTGACTATCAAATCAAGCAGGTGGAAACATCTCCTATAAAATGTTTTTTCCTCTCTCTATAAAACTAATCAAGCAAAGTAGGATTTGATAATGAGCAACATTATTTTATTCCTCCCCGACTCAACGGCATTTTGTTAGGTATTCATGATTACATAATATTTTGATGTATGTTTATGAAATTTTCTAAAAATGCAATGTTAATAGGTATATTATTTTATGATCATGTGTGCAATTTCAGAACTTGGTTTCTGTTTCCTTACACCGGAAATCAGAAAACATATTGTTCCGTTACCGATGTTAATAATTTAATGTTAGGAAGGACGTTATTTAAGAGAGAAAACAAAGCATTTTATAAGCTTTCATGAGAATGCAAATGCAGTACGAATATACATGTCATTTTTATATCGTAAGGAAATGTCCAAAAAATTCAAAGGGGACGAATGCTCTAGATTCGAAATGATCCCACAAGTGCGATGAGAACGCAAAAAAGTGATTCGTATTTATTAGCCCTTCGAGGCTAAGATAAACCTACGATGTCATGATAACATACCTGGTCAATAGTTTAATAACTGAGGGTAGGGTAAAAGATATAGAGAAAGAGCCCAGCCTTAATACATCTTTGCATTCACTCGTCGTTGTATGGCAAACTGTATACTTATTGTAGTCATAGTCATAATTAAAACTGTTTTAGGGTGCAGTCCCAATCAACCGTGTGCCGCAATGCACCGTCTGTGCTCTGCTCTTTGGTTAAAAGCTACAAATGAATCTTTTGCTTTTTGTCAAGCAAATATATCATCTGCTACCTTTGCAAGTTCTATTACACCATGATCGTATAACAGTCCAATTATTATTGCCACAACTATAACTTATTATCACCACTCACTTTATAAGATTACATTCGTCTTTGCCTGTTTGTCTGAGTGAGTTAATGTTATTCCAAAAATACCAACTCATCGTAATTTTGAAAGGGAAAAATTCTTGGCTTCTTGAAATTAAAATTATTAGACCTAGAGTACATTTTAGAAACATTCAGAGCAAAATCGGTCAATTCCGTCAGGTTACTTATAGTAGCAATTTTGTTGCACTAAATATGTTTATGTGAAACGTAAAAGCTTTTACATCTTGTTTTGTAACGTTACCATAGGGTTCGCTACTTATTTATTTCTCTTTAATGCTCTTTTATTATTTTTGTATTTTTTGATAATGCTTAGTACTCGTTCTTTCTCTATAACTATTATTCATTTATTATTATTTTTTGCTATGCATCGTTTATCATTTCGTTGTAATCATCAGATACAGATAATAGATAAAAGGTGACATGGGAACAGGTTCTGCACAATTTTATTTCATTTTCATTGCTAGAAAGGCACCCTAACTTTAGTTCTTTCTGGTGTGATAAAAAAGATGGTGTTATTTGATGGTACATGCATACGGCCAGATAGGATGTTATGATTCCACAATTTTTCCTCTTTTTCTTTTCCGATGATGAAGACAGATCTTTATGGCGTTGTCCCAAGCAAGCATACCTATCTGCAAATGCTATTTACTATACTCCAACTGTTAGCTACGCAGATAGAGTGATAGATACTTATCGATTACAGAGATTATAGCACATGCGAATGTTGTATCAAACGCCCTTGATCTCTCTTCACTAGTTATGAGTGCACATGCTGTTTTAATAATATCATCGCAACCATTAGTTCCCACTACCACTTTTCAGTTACTTGTACTCATCGAACAAAAATACATTTATTAGACTAGAGGCACTAATGACGAAACAGCAAATTTAGCTTTTGTTTTTCCTCTGAAAAATGACACTATTTTAATGGCGATGAGTGAACGTATTTTTTCTCGGCCTCTCTGTGAAATTAATGTTTTATTACTTGGGCTCATGAAAATTCATCCTAAAATATTGAAGTGTTTAACATTAAGCATAATTCAAACAAAACAATACTCACAAACACAAAGACAACAACGAAGACATGGTATGGGCCGGCCCATTTTCATATTTACGATTGCACAATATTTCTGTTCCTTTCATAATATACATAAGATACATATGCCTATATCACCTTATTACCTTTGCCCGACATGATATTAATAATAGCACACAATGTAATATACTAAGATTCCGAGTAAAAGTGGGTAAGAGGAAACATCAACGTAGTGAATTTGTAATAGGGAAGAAGACACTTTTAGTCAGTCAATTCAGTTCAAGTGGTAATAATAATAAAAATCATTTCTTTGCAAACATTGTTGGATGTTGTAAGCCTACCTCTGTGCACCTTTATTGGCCAAAGGGCAAAAAGTACGTAAGAATTCTGTCTGTCGTTATTTCAGCGGCTATTGTTTTTCCCGAAAATCATAATATGGCAAAAGATAGTGAGTGGGCATTAGTAGAAGAAATATCATCATGTAATAATAATAATATAGTACCAGGAATGAGTCCTTTCCTAGAATAGCCACTGTATCATCATCATCACCATCATCATCAGCCTCACTATCACCAAAAAGACGTTTCACTGTAGCTGATGCACTTGAAGGAGAAAAAACTAGCTCTCGTAAGCGAGAGGGAGAAGACGAAAGGTAATAACGAAAGAAAAGGATTGATATTTATATCACATCTGCCATGAGAAAATCCCTGCCATTTGTAGAGAAATTTTTGACAGTGGCGATAGTGTAATGGAAGCAAAAAAACTGGTCTGTGCTACTTTTTTTAACGTTTTGCGTCACATAACATCACATTTAAGTAAAAAGCAGTATAATGTTGCTGATGGCATGGAAAAATGTAGTCAGTCAGATTAAAAGATACATACATATATATTCGAAGGAATAATGATATTGTTATGCTCTATAGCAACAATGAGTAGTGTATAGGTATATTATATTTTTTAGCAACTTACTCTTCTTCTGAAGTGCAAAGAATATTTTTCCTCGTACACACACTTTTTTACATCTCCGTCCACCGTCCGAACTAAATAGTTGTTTTGTGGACTACTACCATACCAACCACCAGCACCACAGGTTACTGGTTCTTCTTGATATGTGATATTTCTAAAAATGAAAAGTTGATATTATTATTATGCGTACATGAGTGTGTGTGTGTATGTGTGTGTATGTGTGTTTCTGAGTTTGTACTTAAGAAACAGCAAATAATAATATAATTGTAAGTACAAGCCCTGCAAAAGCAAGTTACTACAACAATGATGCGTTTTTAGTAACAATACCACGTGTAAGCCCAAAAAACCATGTAATACATATATTTTTATACAACCTGTATGTCGTAAGATATCTATAATAAATGATAGCAGTGGTCGCACCACATCACAAGATCAGACAAAAGAAGACAGCAGCAGTAACTAACCAGCGAATTCTGCTTTTTCGCCAGTTTTTAAAACTATTTCATTATGCATCGATATTTACGATACATATATATGCGTACATACCTGTGTGCGTATACAGATTATTACCTGAGCATACAATAATCATTTTTCATTAAAAACCCACATCTCTTATTCTTGCTCATTGAACTTTCCTCACATGTCACACTACCAATTTTGTATAAATCTTTTTATTGCAATATGCATATTATTGTTATGATCATTGTTTCTCTTTGTAAATCTAGTTATAGTTCTTCACTATGTTCACTTTTATGACTTGTATTTACGCATTTTGAACTTAAGTACTGATGTAAAAATGATGAAGAAAAGAGATGCTCTATATGCAAAGATGTTGATGTAGAGCGTATATCAGATCCAAATATCAAACGCAGAAAAAAGTGCGTACTGGTCTGGTGTATCGAAAAGGTTAAGTACCTATATGTATCTATAGCATCATCACGATTATGATCACCATTTTATACAAAAATATGTATAGTGGCTTGTCTTCTTGCTACCACATTTGCTTACCACAGATGAAATAATGAATTTTTAGCTAAAAGGGTAATTTGCCCTCTTAGCAATGACGACTATACGCATGCATGCAATATTATTATGTATATAAGCAAAATCAAACATGACCGTAAAGGGTTGACGTGTTTGTTTGTGTGTACCTAGTTGATATGTACGTATGAAAGTATGATAACAATAGCAAATATAGCGAACTAACAAAAACTGTTCCTTTTACCTGGCAAGAAAAAGAAGGAACTAGCATCATTGGAAAACCACGATGATCTTCATGCAACAAAGCTAAAGGTCTGCTGCTACCACATCACCACCACCACTACTCATCGATTGTTGTTTAATGCTATTTTATCTGGCTCTTCTACGAACAAAGTAAAAATGCAAGGCTTATTCTCTCCCACTGTGGCAGTGTGGATGAGGATCCTGTCTTGCTTTTTCCTGCAAACCCTGTTTTGCTTTTTTCATAGAATATTCAACAGAAGAAGAACAACAATTTTTGAGCGAAAAACAACCCCTCCGCGTAGACAGAGCTGGTAGTTGCTCATCCGATCCCAGAACATTCACAACAACGAGCCATCATCGTCGTCATCGCCGCCGTGCACAATGCACAAATTTTTTTGGTTCTAGTCTCTTGGTCAACCTACTACACTACCTCATTTGCAATATCTATTGTTTTTATAATATCAAAATAAGATCAAAAGTGTAAAGTGTTTTTTTATTCCCGTTGGTACCTCCAAAAAATTTCCCTACGACGTACGTGTCACATTCCGTAATAGCGACATCGACAACAACAACGCTCATTATTCATTATTTTTTAAATCATTATTAAATGTAGTATGTTACGGCGTGAAAAAGGAGTCATCATCTCAAAGTGCATAATTTCCTTTGTACTATTTCCGCGTATTCACTGCTACTTCTCAAGTGGAGGTGGTGGTGGTAGTCCTTGTTTTGGTGCTATTACAAAAGTTGTGGCTGCCGGTGACGGTGGTAGTGTTAGTGGTGGGGGATGATGGCTATCATTTTGATGCTTATTTTTTGCTTTTGAACTGATTTTATTTTTACATGATTTCTTTCGGGTGAGTACGTTTACATAACTTTGCTTCATTACTCATCAGTAGACATTCATGATCACCTCTGCGTGTAGCAGCGCAAAATGTGTGCCTATATGTTCTCACCCTCAACATTATTAGCATGCATTTTTTACCTGTACTCCAAATTGTGCTTCCACGCTGCTGTCAGATAATTAACTTTGAATGAGAACTGACCAGTCTTGTTTCTATTTTTGTTACAGAATTCTTGAAAAATCGTGGTCGTCATCAGAATCCCTGTTATTATTACAGTGACTACGTCATCAAAAGCGTTTCTTGTGTCTCATCATGTTCGAGCAAAACAGAAAACAAGATTTTTGTAATTACAAGAACTATTTATCGTCATCATGTCATGAAATTTTAATGAATTGAGTCAAGCGGAGTGGGAAATTAGTGGTTAAGTTACTGATATTTACAAGTTTATCTCAACGTTACTAACACAGTGCCAGTATAATATTATCCTTATCATTCACACTTCACACTCACTCACCCCCACTTTGTCTCCGCAAAACAAGTGTTGCGAGTATGTATGTCCCATTCCACCCCGGACGGAACCAATGTGCAAGGACGGAACACATCCGCTTCCTCACTTAACATAGTTTTTAATAGATTTGTATAGAAGCCTGGTGAAGTTTTTAAACTGATTTTTTTTCACGTTGTGTCAATAATATTTTATTTATCCATTTAAAAAGTGATGTGCATTTTTCAATTCAACTGTGGCCATTCATTGTTTTTGCCTTGTCATTTCTACCTACAGAAAGCTACAAATAGTGCAATGAACGTGCCTTTTTAACAAATTTCCTTTTTCTCTTTCGGAGAAAAAGTTGAAAAAGTCAGGAAGAACCGTTGTGAAATTTTAAGCAAGCACAGAGACAAAAGATTGTATTTGATTTTTGCTCTTCTGTACTTTAAGCATTTAGTTAACTCAGTGTCAAATCTTTTGATGCCATGATGGTTTTAAGGCATTTAGGTGCCACAGCAGTTGCTCCAGTAGGTTGTCGTAATGAAAATACAAGTGAAGAGGACAGAACTCCAATTCCAATGGATTTAAGTAAGAGCAAACCCGGTCATACGGGATCCTCATCGGACCCGCTCCCGTTGAACTTGGGGAACAAAAATCCCTTCATTACAATACCGTCACCAATTCGCCCCCTCTCCTCTTCATCCAGATCATCGGAGAACATAATTAACAATAATAACATAATCACAAACATCAATAATAATGATATCAGTGCCAAAAGTCATAATAATAATTATAAGAGTGAATCGCCAGTAAATTTCTCCGTTCGGAGAAGTCCCTCATCTCATCAACCACCAAATAATCAAATTTCAACTGTGGTCTCATCACCCCATTCCAGCAGCCATCCTCATCATCATAATCAGCAGCAGCCGCACAGGCGGAGTAGGAAATCCGATCTTCGTTGGAGAGAATTGAGTAGTGCAGTGCATGGTTCTGGGGACGACGATGACAACAATACATACTCTTCTCCCGACTCCGGTCTTCACCGTGATTCGCCGGGAGAGGAGGACGAAGTTACTAGTACGAAAACGTTGAGCCCATCAACAATGTGGCGCAATCTTGCCTCTATGACCGCCTCCTCTAAATATGGCACCGCCAGTGCTGGTGGTACGCCTTTACTCCGAAAGCATTCAACACAACCCGGTCTAATTCCTCTTTCTCTCATTCGTGCTAAATACAATCACACAAATATCTCGCTGGACCGATTTTCTTCGTGGGAAGAAGAGCAGTTACTATCTTCGTCTGAAAAGACAAGAGCAGAAGGTGGAGGCAGAGGAGACCATGTTCAAACAAAACGGGCAAGACTAGAGGAAATGGTTTCCCAGATTAAAACTACAAAAGACCCCAGAACTCGACATTACTCAGGAGACGATGACACGTCTTCTGGAGGACATGTAACCTCCAGTGATGAGATCGTGGACGACGGTCCTACTGACCTCCGGAACAATGCAGTCTACAGAAACAACGGTAGAGAGAAGGGAATGATTCGAATGGGAGGAAGAAAAGAGGAGGCTGATAAAGTAGCTTTGAATCTAATCAAAGATGAGTATGATGAGGAAGAAGACGACGAGCCGTGCAATTTGGCATATCCAAAATCGTCATCATCTCCAAGGCCGGACGGGATAGATATTGAACAATGGAAAAAGGAGGCACAGCTAAAGTCCGCATCTCCCTTTCCACTGTCCCCTACGGATGCTGCAAAATTGTATGGGATTGACCCTGACACTTATCAACAACAAATTATGCAGCTACAGTTAACATCGGCAGCCATGATGGGCGATCCTAGCAGTCTTTTGAAAGCTTTAGGCTCATACCCACCTTGGGTTTATGTCGGATATTATTCCCAACTTTTGCAGTCGTTTCAAGCTCAAGAAATTCTTCGCCAGTATGCCATTCAGTCATCCACACCACCCCAATCTTCTGCTACACAAGGAGAAAAGGTAAAGTTAATATGAATTGTATTTGTAGCATCTCATAAGAAATATCTTAGGTGCATCACCATGCAGGAAAAATAAAGTGAAATAATTCTTTCCTTTGAGCCTAACTTTCTCAATGCAAAAAAACACTTTCACTGATTATAAATGGAGTTGTTTCTTCATAAAACATTTTATATGTTTAGATTACTATATGAAGTTATATTAAAATGACTCGATTTAGATGTAACTATTTAGAGCAGGTTCTTGCTCAATATTTTCGATATTATTTACCGTATTTTCAAGTTTGTACATTTAAAAATGACAAAGAACAAATTATTTAGTTGTCTTTCTTTTTTCAACCATTCACCGCTGAGTTTTCCCAATGAAACACTTCAAATAGCTAATTTTCTCCGTTTCTTTCTCTGTCTTTTCTACACAATAGACACCCACAATTAGCCGGTCGATGGCGAGCACAAACAATAACAATTACCATAGTCAATCACCAGTATCCCCAGCATCTGTAACGGAAGGCACTACAGGGATGGATTCGGATGGCTCAGTCGTTGGCCAGACCACACCAAGCAGTGCAAGTGGGAAACGTGCCCCAAGGGCAATGACAGGAAGGCACGTGCGGACTGGGACTGGAGCATCACCTTCAACTCTGCTGACACTCCGTCAGAAAATCGAGGAAAGACAACGGGTAAAAGCACAGCAGGCGAGACAAGAAGCTCTGCTCCATTCTCAAGGCAAAGCCAACAAAAACAATAATAAGTATTCAAGGAAGCCTGCGAAGAAATAAACGCAGTCCTTTTTAAAAACAAATGCCAGTGAAACATAGGTGTAAGTTCATTACTCTAAAATATACAAATAATAATTTTAAAGATAATAAATTAAGTTATGGTATTTAAATACGTTTTAAATAGTTACTACATTGTTTTTGAGACTTTTTTCATTGCGCGTTCCATTAAAAAATATAATACTCCAGTCTGATAAGATTTTTATCATAACGCGACCTACCTATTATAGGTTTCTACAACATTTAAATGCTCATTCTCTATTTTATACTAAGTGTCATATAATGTATATGACACAGAATCTACTCTTTTTGTAGTAATGAAAAAGTTCCTTTTGTTAATAACGATAATTATTTAAGTGTTTTAAAAACATACTCTCCAATTTTTAAAAACCCATGTCAATTAATGCCATAATGCATGGCACTCATATTTTTTTCTATTGACTGATGCCAATTTAAATTAAATTGGGTCAGACGCCATCCAGTATTTTTACTCTTACTTAAATAACTCGAAAGGAAAATAATTTAAGCAAATATCGCAAAACGTATTCGTTTTGAGGCATCTCTGGTATTTTAAAGACTCTAAAGAAACAAATGTTACTTTTCTATAAATATGATGTTTTCAGAATAACTAAATGAATTTCTAATTTTTTACTTGTCGCATATAGTTTTCATTTAAACAAGACTTAATGTAGCAGCTATTTAAGTACACCTGTTTTAATGGCTCAGATATATACAAGGTATAATTTTGTAGGATAGATAAATAGTGTAAGTAAATTCATAAATATAGGTAATTTTAGGCCATTTAAGGTGTGATTTATTGCATAACAACGTGACAATAAAAACATTATTTGACAAACATTTAGGGTGTTTAAACTGAAGTAATCAAGATTATTGGCTGTGTAAAAATAAGCCAAAAATATCTTCACAATAATTGAATTTAAGGAAACTTTAGAGTATATATTTTCTTTTCCATTCCAGCTGAAATACATACTCATAATAATATAAAGTGCCAAACAATTCTTTAAAAGAAAATCGACTTAAACTTGAGAATTCTTTTTGGCCATTGGATTATACAGTAATGCCATTCAAAAGAACAAATATAATTAGGCACACACAGTTGTATTTTAAAAAGTTTTCCAAATCGCTGACTTCATTCTCGAGATATTTTTTTTGTAAATGAATGTATGATACTAGCTGATGCTATTGTATGTATGATGTACTTAATAGGATATTGTGTGTAGATTGACAACACAGAACTGTACGGGTGCCATTATATACTGGATATATACTATACTTACATAAAAATATAAATATTTATACAAAGCAAACATTTTTATTTAGAAACTATCGTACTATTATACTCATTCTGTACTTACTGCACAATGATCTAAGTAAGAAGAGAGGAAAGTAAACCATCAAACAATATAACGACCTACAATATTACTATTACACTTGTAAAATATAACAGTGATAATGACTATTTTAAACAAACTTTTATCGAGTGTGAAGTTGTGAATAACTCACTCTTCCGAAAACGATTATGGACAGAAATGATAAAAGAAAAAGGGATGACGGTGGGGTTGTGGGAGAAAAGCAAAGGTTGTTATTAATACAATTAACTAATTATCTTCCATTCTTTATTGAGGAGGGCGGGATTGTAGTCGTGTTTTGTTTGGTATATAGCTGGACATGAAAAGCAGAGCGGGTACATTGTAAATGTAAAGAGAGCTAGCACACGCCACATCGTGAAATATTTCTACTTAATCTATACATGAATTGCTTTAGAGAGGCAACTCCGCTCGTTAAGGAAATGTAAAGAGATTATTTGTTTGTTTTATAAACACTAGTAGCTGGGGAACGATATGAACGTTTTAAATTGGTTAATGTAAAGGACGTAGTGAATAGGAAAATAATTTCTTGGGCATACGTGTGTGTCACTTATAGGTCATACTTGTAATTGTGAAATAGTTATTTTTATGAGTGATAAATTTCTGAATTCTTGTGGGTGCAGGAAACCATGATGTATTAAGAATGTACTTGAAACAGATAAAGGCGAATTATGGCGAGATTTAGAAAAGAATCAAACTGATTGCTATGGAAAAGGTTTAAAAGAAATGCTGGGCATGATATCGATAGGAATGTTATATTGTAACGTGTTTGCAACGGAGCACCCACACTCGACGCTAATCCTTTTATATTAGTTGTATTGATGAAATACATGCCTACTTAATTGTACGTAAGCATATAAAATTATATGACAAAAAATGACTGTTGTGCTGTTAGAAACCCCATCATCTCCTGCAATGTGTTCGTTAGGTTAGTGAAAAACTAGTTTGGATAGATAATCAGAAATTGTGTCATTTCTGAATTACGTTACAATTTAATAACTACTATTCCAGTATAATAATATATTCTATAATTTATATAGGTAATGCTATAAATATGCTATAAACGGGCGATCGGTAGCCGTTAGATGTAAACTAATACATATTAAGATAAAAGATTAAAAAATTTTAAGATTTGTTGGATTAAAAAAAGTTGAAAGAGATATCACGTCTTTTTTGGTAATCTTTGCACACCTATTCTACAATAATATTTTTCCGACCGAAAATGGATTCAAATTAGTGGTGTTGTAATAAATAAATGTAGCTAGAAAAATGAAAACATTTCCTTGATTGTTGTCGTCGTGTAGACACAGACACACCATTGGAATGCGAGATACGAATTCATGAGCTAAAAGCTACACAAAAAACGGAAATTATTGTTAAAAGTGAGCATATTCTCCTCTATTTCGTCATTACTGCTTCCATCCAATTCTATTCAGTTTTATATGATGATATTATGTGAGTGGGTAAAAAATATTTATTCTTTTTGCTTGCGCACATGATAAACGCGACGGCAAGTTTTTTGTTATAATTATTATTAGAGTAATATTTTGATGTTGCATGAATTCTCGTTGTTAATTATTTATCTACGTCAGTACGCGGGATGGTGCAACACCAAATTTTTGTTCAACAAGTCAGTATTCAAGCATTTATCGTAATAATATGTATGTAATGTCATTATCATTATTGTTATTGTTATTCTATTGCTACTACTACTATTATTATTAAATTTTTAAAAACAATTTTTTTAAAAACTTGAGCTCATCAGTCAGTTGAATAATGTTTATTTCCAAGTGGACAGTGAATTATATTTTGATTTTTATAAAAACATTAATCCATTAAACAAGCTGCTTATAGCTTTTTGCATCTTTTTTGAGAGCATATGAAGCCATTTTATATAAGAATTGGAAAATCAGTCAAGAATTGCTCGTTGTTTTCTACAACTTTAGTTTTCTTTTTTGCTCTTTTTCTTGTTGCCAGAAAATGTAATCAGACAAAATACACTATGGCCAATACTACTATTATATATGCAGCCATTCAACCTTAATAATGCAATTCTGTTTACATACATATAATTAAGGTATATAAAATAGGATAAGTGTCTCAACAACAATAATAATAATATTAATAAATAATAGTTTTATATGTTTTTACTCTATATTATTGTCAATAAGAAGAATAATTGGTAGCAATGTATTTTTATGGCAGAATACCGAAATTCTGTTTTTAACGAGCTACTGCTCTACAATCTTTCATAACTTATTAAGCTCAGATCCAGTATACAAAAGTATTTGTATTTATAAACCCACTTGACATTTTTATATCCTTAACTTATGGTAGAAATGTTACAACAGTAATACATAATTACACTAGCGAATTTGCGCTACTTATTCCGAACGCGTGGTATTCCTGTTTTGTTTGTGTACTGCAACTCTATATATTTATAAAGTTAAATGAACACTCTAGCTTTTAAAATTACTCCATCCTATTATATCCTATTTTAACATGTAATCTTGTTGATTTTGTGTGGTAGTTTCTCAGTGCCCGTATTTGTAATATATTTTTGGTTGCTAATAGTATCATTTATAGTTTTATGAAGCTACAATGGTCAAAAGTACTTGTAATGCTCTTAATCTTAACAATAAAAATAGTAATTAATTTTAAATTTTAAACATAATGAACAATCTCGCAATTCCAAAAAGAGTAAATAAATAAATAAATAAATCAACAAAAAGAATCTACAATGCAAACTCGAAAAATATTGGATCGTCAATTGATTTAACGCCGTATATCGTATCACAATGAAACATGATCATGTTACATAAATACATCTGAAGACCTACATAATCGCCGTTTTATGTCTTTTTCTTCTGAGAACTGTCACCATCAATGTGTGCCCATTCATATAAAATATAAGTCATTCCAAAATTTAATTTCGACTTGGCTGTGGCAACTTTTTCGGCTTGCATAATTTTGACTTTGGATCCATTAAATGACAAAATTCATAAGAAGCATGATTATAAGAATGCCAGCAAGAATGTGAAAAAGTAAATTCGAGTTGAAAGACGATAATATTATATTATACACGAGCAGAAAAGGGTTCAAACCACTCCAGCAAACTCAAAATTATAATGAGCTTTATAGTTAGGTACATAACAAAACGCATTAAAATGAGATTTAAGACGATATTCATGCTAAAAGCAGAGAAACGGCAAATATGCATTCCATTCCGTGGCAGATCATCGTCCGTCTAAAAGAATAAATGGAGAAGAAAATAAAATGAAAAAAGAAGTACATCGAAATAAAATATTATAAGCTTCGGAGGAGTTATCATATAATGATGATGATATGCAAGCAAGTCGAAAAAACGCGTCTTGAAACTAGTTTTATGGTATTTATATGTTGATCTTTGAAAAAAGCACAATGCAATATTATTATAGACAATATTTATACATACAGTTTACTATTTTTCTCGTCCGAAGAAGAGGCGCTATGGGCAAAAGTGCAAAGCCCTGTCTCAAATAGATTGCATGCTTCCATTTATTTCCATCAACAAGAACCGCATCACAGATGCATTCAGAAAATAAAATCAACTTGTGGATGATTTCATACGCACACAAAGAAAAACTGCTTTCCTACCTTGTATTTTTGATACATCCATTGCAAACGGACATAAACATCATCATCGTCGTCGTCATTTTCATTCTCATCATCATGATCAAGTTAGATCGTCAAATAAAATTGCTGCAGGTTCAAGATTTTTTTGGTGGATTGTAACGACTTTGCCCAGAAAATACCGCAAGGGTAATAGGAGCACATGTGTTTGCTGTAGAGAGGATTTGTAAAAAAGATGAATATATTCCTACCTGTCTACGTGCGTACTTCACTCGGTATTATTTACGGCACAAAATGCTATGATGAAATTCAACCAGTTTTTTTACGCACAGAGTCGCACTCGCATCTATGTACATACCTACTCTATAAAATGGATAAGCATACGCACATGTCATGTTGAATATATTGATAAGGAGAAACGTTTATTTAGCATAAACAGAAAAGGAAATGCCTTCTAAATATTTACACTTTAAGAAAGTGTTTATACGCCGTAATCGATGCTAATTTCAAATAAAGAGAAAATTTGTGTTTCCTGCATTTCTTTCAAAAACTAATCACAAGACCATTTGCTCTCATTGAGCGACCATTGCTAATGAACTTGCTTCAAATACTCCAAATAAAATTTTAATTTCTATCTGATCTTTGTACATCAAAATATAAATTAAACTATAATCATCAACATTTGTATTTCAGTTTATGAGGATTTCTTGGAATTTCATGCAAAAGGGATTGTATGAGAATATTCATATTCTGATAAAGCCGAAAAAATACTTGCCTGTAAAAAACCCTCTCAGGAGACTTGTCCATTAAAGAGCTTTGAAGATTTTAAATGAGGAAGTAGGAAGAAAAAGAATTATACAATGAGGTCCAAATCGAAAAAGCAGGTTTTTGCCAGGGATCATCTCATGCTAATATCGCTTATTGTGCACTATTTTCATCGTACGGAATCTAAATGTTGTTCATTTATTTCTTAAGAAAAAATATGACGCTGTCTTTCTGAAAGGTAGTTACTTTGTTACAACTTTTATCTATCAGTACACTGCTGTCCCACACAAAAGTACAAAAAAAACTATTAATAATAGCAAAAAAAGGTAGCAAGATATCAACTGAATCAACTGGTTCCTCCTCCCAATCCCGGTATTATACTCAGTTTACATATTGTACAATTGAAAACGCTTTACAACACCACACGAAGTAGGCAATAAGAGAAAAATATTCAGAGATTTAGGCATTGCATATTTTGTTGGTATGTTGATTGCAGCTTTGTGTACAGATACAGTGCTGAGGGCTTCTACCAACAAGTTCAACTCAATTACTTATTTTTGTTTAATGCTCCATGCCAAAAAAGAAAGAAGGCGAGGAAGGAAGGAAAGGCGAAAAAACTACTCTTTTGAGAAATAAATGCTGGTTTAGGATTTAGGATAGCAGCTATGTCTAGTCGCCCCACACATGTCGTGTTTCTCAGAAAGAAGATTATTACTAGCAGCATCATCATCATGCTGCTGCCACTGCTAACTTTTTTGGAGAGTGCTTTGACTTCTTGGACTGACCTTGAATTTCCGGTATTTTTGTAATATGTTGCCTAACTTTGTAAATGGTTTGCAGCATTATACGCATGCATGTAAAAGTATTATTTTTAAATTTCAATATATACAGATAATAGAGCAACTATTTTCAAATAATATATATTTATTCCATATAACAAACAATTTTTCTTTTTGATAATGAAATATTAAATTGGGAAAAGTTTGGAAGATTAACCATAAGAATTTGGAATAATTTGGTTCTTAAATTTTACAAACCAAAGGGAAATAAATCATGTTTTGTTTTATCGAAACCTTATTTATGTTTCCATCTAAACATCCGTCAAAACTAGAATAAAATGTTAGTTTAAAATGCTCACGGCCAGACTTTAGTATATATGGCTGTGTGTTACCAAAAGAGAAAGATTTTGAAAATAGAAATTTGTTACAAAATATCAGGAAGGATTAAACATTGTTTCTTCACTTGGTCATAATGATATGCCATTCTCAGCATGACATTTGGAGCAACGAAGCAAACCAACTGGTTGCCATGCAACTCAAACAGCATTTGCATGGAAACGAAAGCCGCTCGGAAAGTACAAGAATACATTTTTGCTTCTTTTTTAGAGTTTATCTATCAAGTATACATGCATGAAATGTAATACTTTTAAAAAGATTTGTCCCTTTGAACTCTTCCAAAAACCAGTTTACCTTGACAGTCGACGTAAGCTTTATAGATTTTGATTTGGCGATGTTAAAAATACTGCATTTTTTACTCCATAATAATAATAGCAGTAATACAATATGAAATGAATCTCATCATGCATTTAATGCTCACATCTAAAACGTAATAGCCAGCAATACAAAATTGAAGTTATTATCTTTATGTAATGGTTTTATGAAAAGATGAGTGACTATTAAACTTGGTGTCACCCTCAAATGTTTTCAAATCGGAATTTCATGTTTGTGTTTTATGACTGCTGACTAATGGGTCTTTTTTATTTTCACAAAGTTATCGTATTAATTTTCATTTCACGCAGAATTTCTTACCATGATTAATCATGTGAGCAAACCAAAAATTTTTTATTTCTTTTTGTGAAGTTGGTTTAGATGATAAGGATTATTTTTGTCCTTGAAACCACAACCAAAAATCATGTACATATTTATTATTGAAGACCAATGCCAATTTACTCTGTGTATTGAATAAAGTTAACCTTTTGACCTGCATACTTCCTCCGAATTCCTAGTTTTGATGCAATGCAGACAATTGAATGTAATGTGTAGTGAGTGAGATATTGACCGGCATGGAAGCTGTCGGAATTCATTCACTGCGCCAAATAAGATCCAAGGAAGGGATGGATGGACTTTCAATTTCACTCACCTTTTCTAAGCCTTTCTTATAGCTTGTCTAATAATAACCCACTCAAAATCGATTACCTTTATCTTGCCACAATAAGTCCATGCTGCATGGGTGTCAAATTGTTTGTTGTTTGTGAATATTGCTGATCATAATAGATGATAAATCTAAAAATACACTTTCATCTGTTTCCAGTCAATGCAAAATTCGCCGCCCATATTTAAAAGTGGGCTATGATTTGATACATGGAACATGTAATATAGTGCACCAATATGTAACGACTTGCATTCTTATGGTAATAGTAATGTATGCACCAATTCTTATGCCGTTGTGAGTTATAGTTATATGAAAGGTATTTATAAATTCGTTTAAAAAGATTTAACTACGAAATCAAATAAATGGAGAAAATTCTTAAAACAATTTGTATGACAATGACCATGTGTAAGATGGAATATTTAAAGTTAAAGATATAGTGCGAGCAATCACTTACAAAGAATTGATTGAACTTATAGATTTAATTTTCAAGTTATCGAAGCATGTGAAAGTATTTTTTATTGTCATGATAGAAAGTAATAAAGATTTAAAAACTCAAAAAATTAATTACATTGTATACTAGAAGACTGCTAACTTTAAGAAGAATTAAAACAATGTTCAGTAATTAAAGGCGCAAAGATAAAAAAGTATAAAAAAATCAACTGAAATGGAAACTTATAAGTTTAAAACTGTTTGAAGCCAGAAAATAACCTGCACACGGGACTTCTTAAAGAGGGATGTCCTGTGGTGGCACAACAACAGTGTTGTTATTGTCAGCTGGCGGACGGACAATTGTCAAGAAGATGAATCGCTCTCCCGTGTTTTCGTCCATCACTGGAAACTCTGTTGTTATCCCATATTCAACCTCTTCCAGTTCCACATCCACAGCAGTTTCGTTTGTCCCGTTGCCTCCATTCTCGGATCCTTCCAAAGAAATGATGGACTTTAGCCTGATGGAAAAATAGAGAACAGAACATGTCTAAGTTTTAAAAATTGTATGATCTAAACAGCACATTTTCATCGTAATGACCTATTTCAGCACTAAAAATATAATGGACTATCTGTTTAAGATTTCAACTTTCTCAAGTAACCCCAACTACATCTCCATAAGAGAGACATATAGCAGTAGATTCACTACTCACAACTTTTCCCTGATTTTTGAATCACCATCCTATTCCTGTTTACCATAATCAATTCGTACTCTATATAAATTTATGCAACTCTTGTAATTTATTTATAATTTAAAAAAAAACATACTTTATTACTGTCAAAATTATAATAATACTATTAATTTCAAAACTTATTGTAAGAAAATGTTTTGTGTAATTTCATCTTGAAAGGGTACAATATGACAATAAACTCCTATTAATTTATTGCTGAATAAAAACACAAAAACGGTTTTATAAGCTCATAAGAGTTTTTAAATCAACACTCGCACTTTACGACGGATGTTTTGGACTATTATTATTAAACCAGAAACAATTTCAACTAGCAAACTATAAACTTCAACTCCAAAAAATCACAAAACCATGTCAACTTTAAAAATAGTTGAGTTAATGAGGAAACTGCTGAAATGTTTTCGTAAAAATTAATTAGAAAAGTACTAAATAAAATTATTATTATTACCAGTTATTCATGGCGTTCCTGATGCCCTTAAAGTTAGTCGCGTACAGCGTTACCCCACAGAGCATTGCCCCCAATCCACAGCCGATCGCAATAACTGAAGACATATTGACTACTCAATTGAATAAACTTTGATGAAATGGTAAAGTTGAAAGTAAATATTAAGTCTCGATTCAACAATCCGCAACAATGTTCTGTGATCTATTAAATTCTGTGCTTTGTAAAATTGTCAACTATTTTTTAAGAACTGGAGATAGTGTTACCACCTCAGAAGGAGCTTGTTGGCCAAGTGACGATTCCAGCAAAGTGTCAGGCTAATCACCTCTATCTAAAATGCTCGTATCTTTCACCGGGTTATGTCAATGCAATCAAACCATAAAGTGAATATGTGTTAATGTGTTAGCGTGCAATATCCGAAATATCTGTCTGTTTGTATGTTGAGCACAATAATTTGCTATCTCAATCTAGCTGTATTATGATTATGGTAAACAAGACGGGATGCTGGTGCTGGACGGATTGCTTAAGACCAACAGAACTATGATCTAATCATTCTCTTTTTATAAAAGACAGTTAAGTTATTACTGTAAACTCTGCAAAGGGATTCGAGTAAGTAGAAGCATTTATCATGTACATGTATTGTGACTAATTATTTATAGAAAGACTGACTAGGAGGTGTGGTGTGACACTTTTGGGAGGGAATTTTTGTCAACTAATGGTTAACAGCGCGGGCATGAATACCCAGTGTTTTGTTTTGAATACATTACTTATAGTGTATTTTGCAAATCTACATACTGCACCATGTATGTATGTTATTTTTCGTCTTACATATCTTTTGCAATTCATGGATGATGACCTGATACTGATTAAGTACAGTTACATGCGAAGCTCCCGGAATGTCGGCAAATATAATGCATACGAACAAACTGCCTGATATAACTGACTGATGTCATAATGCAAGCCTTTATTAAACGTATACCGTTGTTATAAGCTAAAAGGAGAAACAATATCTTTGTGTTTTTTACAAGACAAGATTGTTTTATCTTTATCTTGGCAAGAATTAAATATGATGTGCCGATGTGCTGGGTAACGAATCAACGAATGAATGTTCGTTGCTTGACTGGCACAAACTGCTTCTTTTTCACCTATGGCCCTCCTGGTTCCATCTATTAGGATTCCCCTTCATCTGACTCGTATTTCTCTGGTTCCACTAGCTGGCCTCCGAGCATTTTCTTTGTATTGAGACGCAACGTTGCAAGCCAGCCCTCTCTCTAAAAAATGTAAAGAAGCGATGAAAACTTTTAAGTTAAGGAATTTTAGTAAGCATAGAGGTTGCAGTAAATCAATTAGTTTCATTGATAATCTTATCTAATCTGTTTGTCGCATGTATTTATATATTATATTTTATAAGTGCACACTGTATAGCAATGCAAAATTGGCAGCCATATCAAAATCCTATATATTCAGGATATGTTATGTTGTTTAATATTATTATGTTTATTGATAAGAGATATTATCTTTCGAATGCAGATTTTAAAAAAATGCAAATTGTGCATAAAAAGTCATATAACCTGGCGAGAAATGTCATCGGTCTGGGAAAATCCACGTTTGGGTAGGTTGCGAAACACGTTAATATCCTCCAACGAAACACGTTTCCAAACGGTGGAGGGTTGATGTAATACAATACGCATCACAATAACATCCCGCAATTCAACTAAACTCTAGAGAAACGCATCAAAATGTTGGACACGCGTGTATGTCTCATTGTAACGAATGGTCAGTGTCAATTAGCATTATTAGTAGTTACGAAGCGTTACCTCTGTCGCGGGGATCGATATAATATCTTGACAACCAGCTTCAAAATGGGGACAAGGCATTAATGTTTTCATTGGGATACAGCATTCCCATGGTCTATCGGACATCTCAGCAGAATTAGGACCAGACGAGTGCCTTCTCCTCGAAATGCTTGGATTATTGGATGCGCTGCTGGAGTGCAGTGTTTCCAGCACGAACAGATCTCCACTTCCATCATGTGTATTTCGATTTCTAAGCTCACTTCCTAGAGTTCAAATTTTAAGTTAACCTGCATTTAAATGAAACTGTGTACTGGTGTAAAAATATATTTATTTTGCGAAAGGTGAAAGTTGGTAAGATGCAATTAGCACAGGACATACCACTTAGGTCTACCGAAATTGATCTCTCAAAGTGAGGCCGACTTCTTATGGATGATCCTTGATTTGATATCTTTGGAGGACTGCAGATGGCGGCTTTAGCGGGAGCTCGTTTAACATATATTGATATCCAAGCAGTATAATAGTTGCTGAGAGTCACCTCTCCGATCTAGGTAAGTATGTTTGAGTGTTTTAAAGCAAATGAATTTATAATATATCGCCTTACACAGACTCACACATTTCTGATTATTTTAAAATGATACCACTAGGCAACGAAAATGCCGTTTTTTATTTATTTATGTCACTAACTTGACTTGGAGTCTGAAAGGACAGATCCATGATGGCATTTCCTGTTTTCCTGCTTCCAGAGTCAGCCCCACCATCAAGTAACTGTATGGCAATGGGGCCTTTCACAGTAAATGGAACAGTTTCCATCCTTCATAAAGTTTTTATGACACTGTGCAAAACTAAATAATATTTTCGTCTTCTTACTCGATATATTCCTATAGCGCAGCGGTATGATTAATTTTGGGGAGTAAGTTTGTTCAGCCTTAGATATAACCCAAATTAAATTTGTATCAATGTTTAAACTTTTCTTTAAAGAAGTGCTGACATAGACTTACTTGTCGTTTGACAGTTTGTGCTTGCACAGTATAATACTTTCCTACTAGTCACTATGACGATGATGGTGTGGACGTTTGGGATGAAATGTGAGTGAAGTTTGATCAATAAATGAGCACCCGTGTATAATGCCAATAAGCAATACAGGTAAATATATAACAAATCCTGGAACAATCGATTTGTAGAATGTATTTGCGCGTGTTGAACTATCATATTAGATTAGGATAAGATTGTTGATGATGTTTTTTAAATGCACGTAGAAATAAAGTGTCGCTACATAATTCAAAAGAAGTTGGATGAATTTTAGAGAGGAAAGATTGTGTTTTTAATCCAGTTAAATTTTTATTATGTGCCTTTCTAGCAGGTCACAGGCCGGCACCACTTTTTCATCAGTTTCAACTGCATCATTAACAACATTAATACATGGCAATTATTTTTTATTATATGTATATATTTATACACATTATAATATGTGTGTTTCTATTGACAATAATATTATGTGACCATAATATATATTTTTGTTTATATATTTGTAAATTACAAGTTTATTATGTTTATGCTTTTATTTCTGTATAGAGATATAGTATGGTTGAATTTAATAATTTCTTCGATTTCTCGTATTACATGACTGCTGTCGCTAGATTTGAGGAAGTAAGACAAGGAAAACAAATGTATTTTCACAGAAGTAGAGAGTAACTCTGAGATCATTCACTTTTTAAAGCCCAAGCTCTTAAAATTTATAGTTATTTACGCCACCTAATATTCGTAAAGATGTTTGGTGTTAGTTAACAGACACAAAAAATTATAAATACGATACGCCGCTCTTGGATTAAAATTATCGATCTCCGTTTTTTCCATTTCTCTATGTTTTGAAATTAAATGCAGACAGAAGTATACATAACAATAGAATGCGTATGTACAATTTTAATTAATTGATGATTACAGACTCTGCGAATTATTTATAACATGTAATAATGAATTAGATAGATTTCTCTGGTGCCCAAGAAGAGGCACGTTTAAACACACATAATATTTATACCCAGAACAATTATAATTGTTGTACTAATAATATAATATGTAATTATTTTATGGTAATAACAATAATATCATAATAATGTAAATATATAATATGGTATATTGTAGTAAAAACTGGACTCATTCTTGCAGTAGGAAGTTATAATCATGAAAATAATAATTGTAATAACATTTTAAAACACTTGCTCCGTTCTTTAATGTACACACTCATGGAATAATAATCAGAATAAGAATAATATCAGAAAAATGTTTATATGATTTTGATAATATAATATCATTTTATATATAATAATTATAGAAGCTGGTTATAAATTTATTGTATTATTATTATTATTTGTAATAGTCATAAATTTTCTAGAAACGCAAATCTATAAGGAAGGCTCCAAAATTCATTCAAGTTTTTTTTCCTTTGTTGAAAGCTACAATTTTAAACGAGACTAAGTTGCGGTTGCGATCCTTCATCCACTGCTTCTTCCGCTTCCTCAATCGTGCCACACTTTTTCTCATCGATGTCCATGCTATTTGAGCTACTAAGGGCTAATCTTTGCATCTTGTGCACCATCGCAATAGCATGCATCAGTTGCTGAAAAAAGAAAGAAAAAAGCACAACGATGAAGCATTATGTAACATAATATTCATGTTTAGGTTTCAATTACACTCTGTATAAAAACGATAAGGCCACCTTAGACTTCCAAGTGTTTCAGAACTCACTACCAAACATGATGAGTCATTGAATATGTTATAGTAGCATTGTGTAGCCGTACTTATTCCACATGTATCTGCATATTTTAAAATTCCTCTGTAACCATTTACCGGTCCCAGTGATATCAAGTTTAAAAATGTTTGATA
>JAQFYG010000004.1:0-123722 GCA_034694325.1 Entomobrya corticalis
CAGAAGCAAGCCCGGCGAAGCCGGGTTATCACAATATATCCTGTCACTTATCTTCATCGGTATTACCCGATTTATTAGCTATTGTATTGACCTAAGGAGAGTGTAAAAGGGTGTGTGGGAATAAAGGTGGTCTTGATGAATGACGCAGTGTTGGGAGAAGCGTGAATTTAAGCACTTTCTCCATCACATTGCTGCTGATGCAGTACTACTGGGCATTCACAATTTCCTCTTGAGGTGTTTAAGCGTAGTGGTTCCCCACTCGACTCCACCTGAGACGTGAAAATGAACACACATAATATTCGATGGAAAAGGATGGAACGGATGTGTGTGGTGCTGGGGTACCGAAGCGGTTTATGGAAGTGGGTTTTCTGATGATGGCATGAGAACAGCACATGTATAGATCTGACTTTACTCTTTCCGTTATTACAACCAATTGTTTACTAATTCGCACTATTCTTTCATTCTCTCCTCCTACAATAATAATAATATTACAAGTTATGAAAGCTTTCTCTCCCCCTCCTTCTTTGCGGACTTGATAGGAGTTCTTTGAAGAACGGACAACGTGCGTAGTTCTTATACATATTAGTATACTCAATGACGAGAATCACTACAAAGATCACGACATGACCATATGATTAAAAATGTAATAGTTGGTAGTTATAGCTATGGCATAAATTATAGTATTCTAAATCCACATCGACTGCAACATATAAAGTTTTCCAATCATGCAAGAATGCATTCTACAAGGCACGTTGTTTGAAGTTGAGTTTATTACACCGCTCATTGTGTTTTTTTCTTGTGACTTTCATTCGCACCGCAAAAAAAAGAATGAAAGAAAGAAAGGAAACCTCTTGATGATGAGTTTTTGGCCAGAGGGAGGGTGCCCTGTCAGCCAGGTATACAAAAAAAAGTAAATAAATGAAGCGTGTTTGTTCCGTGAATTGAGTTGGATAAATTGGTTGGGTAGGGTACTGCTCTGTTTAAATAATGTATTGCCACCTTTCTTAATACTTTTCGAGAAAATATGTAATAATCATGGGACGGACATCGTTACTTTACCACTCATTGACTTATTACAACGGCCGCAAGGTAGTAAACCAATGAGAATATTACGGTCTAATTTAACAGTAGAATACGACGTACAAGCTTATTCACATAAAGTCAACTATTTGCTGGCTTTCCCTTCTTAGTCACAAGGTTTATGGCAAAATATTAGCGCAGTATCTGCATTGTATAAACAACAAGTCTCTTTGAGTACACACAGACTTCCAGATACAGTCTAGAGGCTGAAGTTGCACACCTTTTAAGAAGCTTTTAGGCAAAAGTATCCGTCACTATAAATGCTTGTTATTTCATCCAATTAACTTAATTATTCGTGATTGACAGTTGAATTGATTTTCAAAGTTCTTGCAAGAACGGGAAGAAAGTGAAAGTCGTAAATGTTAATTTAGTGCGTTAGTTTCTGGGTCCTTCAGTTTAGCGTACAGTAAAATGTTCATAATAATAATGAAACACTTCACTTGTTTGTTTTATTTCACTTCATTATCACTAATCTGCAGACAGACATTCGTTTCTGAATTTCATCATCTTTATTAACTTAATTATCAAGTTTGTCCTACAGAGCCACAATTACACAAGTAAACATATATGCATTGCTAAATAAAACGACGTACTTTACTTGCAAAATGATAATATCCAGTAACAAAGAAAGCTAGGTTTCATCCAACAAAAGGAAAATTTACGTTTGATCCTAAAGAATGGATTATGTACATAGTTTGAAAGCTTTTCTAAAAATTTAGATAAGTTTTACAATAACTGATACGTTTTAATGAAAAGATTGAGTCAATATATCATAAAATGCAGGGTGCATTAAGTCAAAATTTATTTTTCGTAATTGGCTTTTACTTGCCTAGTCATATCGCATTGATTTGTAAATAAAAATATCATGTTACCGAAGGTGAAAGCGTCGGATAAAGTAAATACTCTGAATGCTTGGCCAAACCAAAACCATCCGTTGTATCAATATTTATTGCAGTAAACGTTCGAAATCATTTGCAGGTTGTACAAACATTAGCCAGGCATTATTAAGTCTCATCGTTTGGAAAACAAATGCCACAAATAAGAAGCAATTACTAAAAATAACTAGAGGGGTAAAACCCCAGAGAAGCGAATATCGGATACGCAGTGACTCATACAATAACATGACATAAAATTTCCACAACTATCAGCTGTGGGTGCGACCTTTCGCGACCTCCAGCGCCCCAAGGGTTATGAATTTACCCATGGTGTCTTCATAAAAGTTGTTCAGCTTTGTCCCCTCTATCGATTTATGCAATAAAAATATGGTCCTACATATACCACCATGTGACCTTTGACCCACTGACCCCGAAGGGCTTGACCCCGGAGGCTGAAATTCAATCCCATAGAAGCAGTTGTCCCAAGGTACCCGTGTACCAAATTTGGTGTGGATCGGTCCAGAATTTTTTGAGTTATCGTGTTTTCAGACAGACAGACAGACTGGATCTTCATCGCATTGAATATCTAACATACGTATTCTACGTATTCGATATTCAATAATGCAGATAATACAGAGACACGCGTACAAACAGTCATACAATTCATATAACTGCATTGTTGCTGTGAGGTTCATAACATTGATAAGATTGTCCTGAGCCGTGTAACGTTTTACAGAATTACATAAAATACACTGTAGCCAGCATTAATATTTTTAGCAAATTATTTTCAAAGTATTTATCAATTTGGTCACAATCCCGACTTTAAAAACTATTAAACCACTTCGCTTCCACGAATGAGCCTAATTTCCACATAGTATTCAAGGCCAGCTTACATATTATTTTTAAGAAAAACAAAAAAGATAACACCAATGTCACAACACTAAGGTAGGAAACTCTTGCATCACATGATCTTACTGACATTTGTACAACTGAGAGCTAGAATGCTGCACTTTTGTTTATGCTGCAGATGCGGGACCTCTGACATAATTTAAGTTCCGGATATCATGCTAGACAATGGAACGAAGTTTAGCAACTGAAAGTGGCATTACTGCAACTTGATACCGCTAGGAAAACGGATTCTAGTATGCCAATCATCTCGGGAGTTTGTTATTGATTACAATATGCTTCAGGTATTCAGTTAATGCTAGATAAAAGCAACAATGTGTAGCGGAAGTAATATTTTGTCATGATTTTTTCGGTAATCTGGTCTCTGGGCTCATTTGTTTCTCACATAATGCATTATCTGCTTCGGTTCAGAGTCCAACTTTCGTCCTTACAGAACCTTGTACTCTCAAAAGAAGAGAGATTAATGCAGGACGATGGTGATTATACCTAGATTCGTGTTTTTTGGTTACCGGCAAACGAATAACACAGACCTTTCTCCATCTCTCTCTCATGCTGGTCTGCGGTTTTCATTCCATTTACTTCATGACTTACATAATTCGCTTTTTCTCCATCCAATCTCATGCATCTGTTTAAAATGGTCCTTTTGCGGAGCGACTATTAATAATATGTTCACTGAGATAAATGAAAACCGCAGCAGGACTTTAGTCAACTGGGTTTGTTCTTTATCGAAAATGGAAAGTATGTCAACATAATATGTAATACCTACTATACGAAGGCCATTGTTTCACAAGTCATAACTGCAAATGTGGCAGATGCTATCAAGAGAAAATGTGTCGATCCACTACCTAGGCATATCAGTTAATTGACGTTCATGAGCAAATAAGTAGCTTGCTTCATGATTTTAAAGTTTTCACGAAATCAAGAATTCTTTCATTTAAAGTAAGCATTTCTCTATGGTTTAAAGTGTCTTTAAAAACGGGAACTATGTTTTAATATTTTTAAAACAGCTAATATGCTAGAAAATTACAGACTAAATATATGTTTTGATTTTCTCGGAAAAAGTGGTGAAAGTTTCCAGTTATATAGATTGTTTTGTATCGTAATTTTATATGTACTAGTCTACAAGTTCCCAAGGTATTCACATTAAATATTGTGCAGGTTCATTATAAAATGTTCGTCCTGTTCTTTCGTTACCATTTTTAAATGCATAATAATATGAATTATGCAAATACATAACTCTCGAGGTATTCCTGGAATTTAGTCAGAGTTCACATTACATTTGTTTAAAAACTTATTTATTATTTTCCAATCCCGATTACCAAACAGCAGTTTGTGCGATCTTCCAGCTACTTATTAGTTGATATTTTATTTCTACTCTGTTTTGTACACGTTATCTGCTTTTCTTCGTATCCAAAATAAACAAAAGAAATAACCAGTATCAAAACTATATCCAGGGAAATATGTTAACCGTGATTTTCTTTTTCCACGCTTCAGATATCAAAGTTCTAATTTTTATCTAACATCTGTTTTAATTTCCTTCACAAAATTCAAAATGCTCAGCGCATACCCACTGAAAACCAGCATGTAGTACGCATAATTAAAAATTTTAGGTGAAACTTTAACGTGGTGACATAGCAGTGGTATCATGACACATCAAGTTTTTTAGGAGTGAGGCAAGCCACGTACTTAACAAAAGCAAGTAGGGGAGAATTTGTAAAATAATAATTTATTATGCAAAACGCATCCACGCATTTCGTGTTCATTCATTTGTTCATTCACGGCATAACTACATGATGAAAAAGAAAGTATACAGATACAGGAGAAAAGTTATAGTTGGATAAAGTTATAGAATAGTAATATAAAGTTATAGTATAGTATATAAAGTTATAATAAAATATATACAGTTATAGTAGGGTATGTAATATTAAAGATTATAGTATAGCATAATAAGTTATAGTACATATGAAAAGTGTAATGACGAAATTCGTACCTACGCACACAACTTTGAAAGTTGCTTTCTTAATGTTGATGTTAATGGTGTTTCACATTACAAAACAAGAGAAAATGCTTGGCCCGTATAACTTGCCTCTTTGTGAATGAGAAAATTAGAAACTACAGAATAATATGTTGTCATCATCATCAGTCATCATAACTAACCTTCTTTACTGGTACTAGTTACACCCATGTACTTAGAGAGTTATATCATTTAAAGGTATCATTTTTATGCTTCTTTGCATCCTTTTTTTAATGTTGCTGGAAGGAGCAGACTTATTTCTTAAGTAATGAACATTCTTGAAGTAGCGCTGGATGTCCTTTTACTCTTTTCTAATGGGCAATGAGCCTGTTTAGCACCATTTTTTGGTGCATCATGCTTGCCTGTCTGTCTTACACGTTGATTCTTTTTTAATTTGTTTTCCTGAAATCGGCTTCTTAAAAGTTCAAAGAAGTTGTAATGATTTTAATGGGGTTTTAGAAGTTTCTTACAATAAAATATATATTTCAAAGGAAACATGATACGATACTGTTAAATTAAATTACCGTTGATTCACGACGTGGTAAATGGAAGCTGGAGATGATGACGGGTCACTGCAGATGAGGGTTTCAATCTTATGTAATGAACAGGATAAAATTGAATTCTTTAAGTTTAAACAATATCTTTGAACATCGTGAAATCTTGAAAACTTCAAAGGAGACTACATTAGTATATAGGAATGTACATATATATTAATTTGACCTCATCAGCAATACTGATAAACCGTTTTACCCCTTTTGAATCCAAAATTTGTATGCCTTATATATCCCCACCAAACTATTCGAAATATGGCATGGTTTATCACACCAGCAAAAAGAACGCTGATATCACACAATGTAAACTTCAAGTCCATGCTTCTGTATTTTTATTTTGCTTTGGAAAATTTTAATTCTGTTTGATCATCTCATGTTGTCTTCATCTTGTTCTATGGTAATAACACATCAGCAACTTTTTTGCGATCAAGTAATCAACAACAATAATCAGGAACATTTTCATGTCATCATTTATCAAGAAATGACATAATGTCCTTGCTGAACTTTCACTAACTATGATTAAAATGAACAAGCTAGACTTAAGACATACTTAAATATTGCGCATAATATCTTTTTTCAAGGATATAATCTATTGAATTCAATATCTAATCTAATGGCTTTGATAATGTAAATAGAGTATACAACTCGCTATATCAAGGAATGGATTTTACTCCAGAAAATCTTTAAGTAGGTAGCTACAGGCAAGTAAGTCCATTACCCAGTACTCATAATCCATCACAAAAGGAAATGTTCGAAAGGAAATAACTCGTAACATGAATTCTTGAACAGTTTATTGTGATAGATGCAGTCGAGAACACTAGGTTTACAATATACTGCGGTATCATACTAATAAATTATTTTCTATTTTATGCTGTTATTATATTACTTGGCTGGTTTTAACATGGTAATGTAACATTATACATGTTTTTTGCTGGATCTATATTAATAATGCGTTAGGTTGACCTCCATAAAAAGGAGTTCACTGGTAACCAATCAAGTGTGCTTCACGTGCAGAATATGTAATACTTCTGAGTTTTTGAGTTGGGAACTTATTAATTCAGAATAAGACAGAGAACATAAATCGATTTTGGTTTTCAATTTCACTCATTTCATTTCAATGTTTTCTATTTGTAATAATACGGAAAATCATGACATGTCATATCCAATTCAACTTCATTTTAATCACGAAGGTGCTCAACGAATCAGCCCAATAACTAGCACATGTCTTGAATCATTTTTTGAAATTCTATTGAATCCGGGAGTCTAGATTTGTAGGCCCCAATAGGATTTCTATGGATTCATTGGCTCACTGAGTTGACTGAAAGGATCAAATTCGTAATCAGGCGAGAGCCGGGAGCCGTCATAATCGTAAATATCTAAATCAGTGTCAGTGGCAAAAGAGATTTTATGATTTTCAGTAGACACGCAAAAAGATAACCAGACTAAAGCAGCACAGGCCACAGACCCCATAGTATATTAAAAAGTGATCTTGATGCCATAAGATGAGATTGTAAATAATAATATATTATGATACAGATGTCAATTTTCCAATTGAGTGACCTTTACCTCATCATTTTCATCTTAATAATATAGCATATGTAACATGATTTTGTGGGAAATCTAACGGAATCGATTTGATAAAGCATAACCACAATATACATTTTATGGATAAATATGTAAAATGTAAATTTACATTTATTCAAATTGAAAAGGTTTGGGTTTTCCTTTTTTCTTCCAGAAAGATGAAGTGTACAATGTACCCAAGCCAATACACCCAATTTTGAAGACGACAATATCATAAGAACGATGAAAACGGTTGATGGAACTCCTGCCTGGAACGAAAATGGAGCCCATCATCTCCCGTCGTGTTATTCGTATACAACATATACCCAATTGACCTACTATTTCCGTGAAGGAAAGGTTTAAAGTGTTTGAGCAAAAAAAGAAGAAAAAACTTTGTTAAACTTTCTTCCGTTTTCCCCTATATCAAAATACAAAATGATGGAGTCCTCTTCAGAAGATGCTATGGGTAGTGGGCTGATCACTGAAGATGATCTCTTGATGGCCGCCGGAGAAAATTTTACAACGGAAATGCCATTCTTCTACAATCCAGATGAGAATGTGTTTTATTTTAAAACTCCTGAGGATATGCTCAATCCTGCCAAGAGGAATCCCGCTTTTTACCCGATTGTTATTACACATGCCATCACATTCATACTTGGAATTGTTGGCAACATTGTGGCCATCTCAGTGATGGTAGGTGACAGAAAGGGACGCAGTGCTACAAATCTGTTTCTGGTTAGGTAAGTCTTGAACGAAAAAAAATCTGAAAAATATAACCAGGAAATATGAAGAAACTGAACCAATATGCTAGATAGTTTGTTGAATGCTATCTCTTAAATCTCTATTTGATATGTATAGTTTGGCAGCAGCCGACTTGCTCCTGTTGCTTTTCTGCATTCCTCTGGAGGTCGTCCAGTACTTTCTTGTGTTTGAAGATAACGGGGTGATTTGCAAAACGGCAAGGTATGCGGAGCTTCTTTCCGCGTCCGCATCCATTCTCAATCTGTGTGCAGTCAGCTTGGAAAGGTAAGCTTAAGATACTAAAATGCTGATAGAAAGGAAAGAAAAGAATGATGATCATAGAAAACTCAATGTTCCATTTATCCTGACTCTAAAGTTACGTGCATACACCAATGTCGTCGTAGTCGTGAAGGCTAATGGATATATGTATGCGTGCGTTAACAATAAAAATAATGTTTGTAATAATAAAAAAGCATATAGAGGCCGCAGTTGTGTATGTAGTATGTAGTCGGTATTATTCTATTCCTTTTGGCCATTTGCCTGGAAAAAGCTTTGCTTACCTTGTGTTTTTGCTTGATGGTTGCCGTTACACGCACGCAAGCAACAATCAAAGGAAGACAAAAATCCCAGCAACAGTTATAACTACAAAGTTGCCTATACGATATCTATTATGTACAATCTAGTATTTACTTTCACTGAATGGCCCATTAAATTATGTTTGACGAGTGAACGTTAACTAATTTTGTTAGGAAAGGGTAAATTTATTATTATTTTACTCAGACAAAGTGCTTGTTTCACTTTTTCTCTTTAGATTCATCGTAATTGTGTTTCCCATGCGATCTCGGTCTGTGTGCACCCAAAGTAACTGTCGCAAGGCACTTTGTGTCGTCTGGGTTGTGGCAGTGGTTCTGTCATTACCAGTGATGTTGACCAAGGTAAAAATGTCAAGATTTTTTTTGTGTATTTTAGTATTTCTCTGGCTTTCTGGGAAGCTTGCCTTCGCCAATGAAGAAAATTAATTAATCTGGCTGGCTGGTTCTCTGTGATTCTCCAAATTTTTCTGAGTATTTTTATGTATGTATGTATCTCTGTTTGTTTCCTTTTAAAGGAGGGCTATTCTGTCACCTACACCAACAACATCACTTCCGTTAGCGTATACTACTGTGAAGAGGAAAGTGTCAGTGAAGGGTTACCCATTGCCATCTACAAATTTGTCATTTTGCTTGCTGCACCGGCCATCCTCATGATTATCTGCTACTTTCACGTTATTCGTGAGCTATGGCGAAGCACCAGAAACATCCAACTTCTAACCAATTCTAAAAGGTAAACTGTAGCTGTGTACTTTTGTTTGTAGAATGACGACATCTTCTGAAAACATGATTTTCTGGCAATTTGCAGTGAGCATGTTATTCCATACCCATTAATAGCCTATGATAACTATTTATAGATTTAAGGTTGATTAATACCTAAAAAGGTTTGGTTAATCTAAAAATATGAAGAATTTCTTTAATAAAAAATTTAAGCTCAGGCTACGTTTTGATATCATTTTATCATTAGTATTTTATGCAATAAAATCACAGAAATGCATTTATTGTCATTTCTAATTTTAATCTTCGCAGGAGAACAATCATTCATAAAATGTCTCCTGCTCAACCTGATTTTAACTTTGAAGTGCGTTTATTTACTGTCATTGACAATTTATGACTTTGACGCAAACACATTATTGTATTCATGATACCTCTTCCTTCCATTAATTAAACCAAATATAAACCTTTAAGAGAACTTCTTTAATGACATATACTTACGAGATGACAGCTATTATCTGGATATAATGTTCATCCGGACAAGAATTACATAAAGAAAATCAGGAATATAATGTTGATACTAGAACGATGTCTTTGTAAGTAGAATGAAAAGTTCGTACTATCTATTCCATTCATATATACGATGAGCTTTTACGGAAAAATCTCTTTCTTTTTATCATCATGAGGGAAAATGACGGCTCTATGAAGAGATGACGACTATCTCAATCATGCAAAAGCTATTATTTTTACGAATGGATGCATCCTGCATTGATAGACAAATACCCAGGATGTGTTGCTACTTCATCCATACATATCTCAAGGCACTGAAAAAGAAAGAAAGGAACGAATGACAAGAGGACGTTACAAACAAAAATTTTAATGCCATTTGACTTTTACAAAGAGAGAAAAAATCTACCGGCACAGGATGGTGGGATTGTGAAAGGATAATTGAAGATGAAGATCAAAAAGAACACAAACAAGTAGAGTTGTAAGGTCGTTGAAAACGGAAGTTTCTTTAATGACAATTTAAATTAACATTTGATTTGTCTGTCTGTCCGACGTTACAAATGAATGTACTGGGAATATGGAGTTTTGTTAAAATACATTTAATGTTATTTATATACATCATGAGGGTTATTTATCTCAATGGCATCATTAGAGATTTATCATACAAATTTGCAGAATCAACGAAATCTTCATAGGTAACGATCGTTAGATATAAGGGTTTATTAAAGAAAAGTGGCTAGCTTTCGTAGAACAGTTCAAAATCCAAGGGCCAGTTAAGTAATTTATTGAAGAGAGCTTGTTGAGAAGAAGGATAAGGAAGGTTTCAGTTTGTTCAACTTCAGCACTGGCGGTGTGATCGTTTATATATCAGGTCTGTATTCAGCCTTTGAACTGCACTGATGGTTTGAATGATGTCAATACGCTCGTATTCTCATTGAACCAATGCTAGCTGTTATGATTATATTTGGCACGTACTTGCGTCTGGGTCCTGGATGAAAGAAATTGATAATGATAACAAGACTGAAGCGTGAACAAAGTTTTTTGAAAAAGGGAAGGTTCACATGTAAGTAGCAAATAGTTATTGATTAAAAAACCCCGATATATTGAGACCACCGGCAACACCACATGCATAGTATTGCTATTATCAAGTCAATAATATTGATATATATAACCAAAAAGGAAATCATTGTATAGTTGGAATATAAAATGCGAGCTAACGCCAACGCTATCGCAATAGATAGCGTCTGGATTGGCAGAGATTATCGAAATATTATGTATGTATTTCTGTATTCAGTTTACATTCGTTCTATGTTCTTGGTGTAAGTGTAATATCTAGACAGGATTTTTTCTAGAGAAACTAAATGTATCGTTTCCCCTACTTTTGAAAGTCTGAAAGGACTTCACATGTCTAAGTACACAGTTGGGGAATATCATGGATTGATGGATGATGAATATAAAACAACTTAGATATCTTTAAAAACAAGTCGGTAAATCTGTTAATTATACATCAAAGCCTTTTCAATTTTTTATACGTACTGATTAACTTGGGCGTGGGTGGATAAAGGATAAAAAGCAGACGAGTTTTTTGTTATTTCTTGTGCAATTCAATTTGGCTCGGCTCGGTCAATGACAAAATGGCAAGTTTTGGAGTGGATAAAATATGAATTTTAATGAGAAGTCCTATCTTGATCATGAACAGGGCAGCATCTCAAAGCTAATTGAAAGCTTTTACAATAAATTCCCACTGTTAAAACGTCAAGTATTGTCAAATCAACTTTGCAAATTAGGCTGACTTTGAAAATGTTTAGGTACTTTGGCTAAGTACACACTCATTGCTGAGCTGAGACTCCGCCCCTATGAAGATTGCGGAACTATTTTTGAACCAAATTTAGTATTCGTAATCGATGTCAGTAACCATGCAAAGTCAAATTATTTATAATGATCGCCACTTATGGAAAAGTTCTAAAAATCCTGACTCATATGAAAACGATAATGGCAGGCAGCAGGAGATCTCGTTGGCTACATATCTTTTGCTAAAGCGGTGGTAGCTTTTTTATCCATATTTTGCGATAATTCCACAGTTGTGCGCAATCGACAAAAAAGTAAAGTTTATGGATTCGGATTTGCTGATAGTGAGTTTCTTACTTTCCTTTTCCTTGACCTTGCAAATTGTTTCTTTCTATAGTAAATGAACAATTGCAATTTAAAAACTGTAGTTTTATCTTTATCAGATAAATAGCTTGTCAAATGCAAACCAGCTAAGTTGTTTATGGCTCAAAGTTCAAGGGTACTAATGCTTATAACCAAATTAGATTCTTTTCTTCTGCCGTCTGCATGTACGTGGCAAGTAATTATCTTGAAAGTTCAAAAAGTATGATCGTCTTACAGCCATACATCTTGTTTGATGGGTTGGTACGGTAAAATTAAGCAATGCCCACGTGTTGCCTAACAAACTATTCACCAGTTAAGAAAGCTTTACTATTTTACCACTACTAATTATTATGGTAAAGTATTATTGTACTTTGTACTACTGTGAATACATCGCTTTATTGGTTCATTTAACAAGGGACATTTCAGTAATGATTCAACTTTAAACTTTTCTAATCTATTTTAGTATTCGCGGAACCTCCAGCGTCAACACAGGAGAAAAGAAGACGCTGAATAATGCCAAATATTGTCCATCTCCAGTGGACAGCAGCAAAGTCAACTTGGGGCTACCCGGAGCAGCAGGAGGATCAGAGAACAGCAAGACCCCATCACCAGCATCAATCTCACGACGCTCCTCGCAGCAGCAAAAGAGTATCAACATAACTCATCATGGAGCTAGCGCTGGTTCTGCTGTTACTGCTGGAGGAGATACTGAAAATACAAAGGCCACAGCAACAGCTACTGGTTCTGGTGGTAATACAGCGAGTGCGGCATGTGCCAAATATTTGAACCACAACGGTCATCATCATCATCCCAATAATATGAGCCAAAATAGAGACCTGCTGAAACCCAGCAATGCATATGCTCTCCAGCAGCAGCAACATCGGCGAGCACTCAATCAATCAAAGCCACACAAAGGAGACGATGCGAAGAAAGCGAGAAAGCAGGTACTTACTTAAACACATCTCCATCATCCAAGACTTCTGCTAACACAACAACAACAAAAGCAAATTAAAATAGGGAATGTAGTAGACAGAGAGAACAATCCATTTTTCATATGTTCTTTCTATTCATCTGCTCACTGACCCTGAGTTTGTCATGTGTTTATTTTTTTGTCTGATTTGATGTGCAGGTCATCAAAATGCTAATCCTGATCATCTTCTTATTTCTTCTCTGCTGGGGTCCAAAACTTGTTCTGAATATCGTTTTGAAATTATCATTGATCTTTGAACTCCGGATTTACTCTCAAAACATGTACATTTGTCGTGTCATCTTCTCCTTGATACCCTTCGTCCATTCCTGCATCAATCCCATTGTCTACTCATTCATGTCGAAAAACTTCCGACGGTCAATGAACCGACAACTGGGACGGTGCTGTGGTGCCTGTGGCTGCAAGTGTCGAAACAACTGCGGAGCACATCGTAACTCGATTCCGTTAAGATCCACTGCTCGGGCAAGAACCACCAGCCAAGCTATTGAGTCAACATACTGTCAAATTTCCGATATGGCCAGCACCAGACACACCGAAATCGAAGGCATCTCTGCAATTTAATACAATTCACAAGCTAAGTTATCAAAAAAATAAGAAAAAATTGCTTAGAAAAAGAAAACATTCGTTTTTTTTCTTGTTTACTCAATAGTAGATTGTTTTGTTGCTTGTCGTTTTTCTGTTCTGAACAAATCCATACATTCGTACTACAATTTATCACTTTCTTTTCCTTTTACTTCATTATCAATAGTAACAACAGACTCATATTTTCTACTTACTCACTTGCCTCATCATTATCCCTATCATCCGTTAAACCAAAAACCACCAACCGTTGCTCACATATCAGTGTTCAACATACATAATCTCCTAATATCTGTTATATAATTCCCTCCGTGTACATATGTGCGAGGGAAAAAAAGCGAGACACCACCAGCCAAACCACCAAACATACCATGATCAAAAAGCAAATAAATGAAGCCAATGAAATTTTTTATTGGTCCTGCTTTTTTCCTTGACAATCTTTCCCTTTTAACCGTTTCAACAAAAACAGTCATAAAGCCACATGGTCTTATCAGGCATTACACATCATCATCATATTATAAACCGTCATCAAACAAAACTAGCCAACTTGCACCAACAAACACAGCAAATCAAATTTTAATATGCTCGTCACATGATCTCCTCTTCCCCTCACACGCACATAAACACATCCAGTAGTTTTTCGGTTTTTTGTGTGTTTTCGTTTTCATCATTGTTCATGCAGAATGTCCAGCCAGCCAACATTATCCTTGGGACTTTTTCTGCTGATTTCGTCATGCATTGTATAGCTCTATTATCATCATGACTAAGTATAGGTAGTACTTGCATACAATATACAGAAGTTGCCACACAGCACATCATATGTATGCGCTTTTCTCTCTCTAATGAAACCTGTTATCATGCTCATATATGACCAAAGAGAGAAAGTAGCAGTGAAACCAGTCTCATATTTTCCTGCTCTTACAGTTACAGTTTACGACGAGGCATTATCAATAACAACTAAAGCAACTACGTAGATATCATGTAATGGAGAAATGGAGTCAGACTTATAAAAAACCCGAACTAGAAGAAAGAGGAATAAGGACTTTCCTTTCAAGGGGATATATTTTGGTGATGGCAGGAAGCTATGTATGTTTTACTCCTCTTTGGAAATAAATTTTGCGTAACCTTCTGGCGACGACTGCATTACAATCTAGTGTGTAGGTATTAAGGAAGGTAGTATGGTTATAATATATGTAAGTTATATATAAAGCAGAAAGTGTTTAGGCTGTTCACATTCCTCCACCAAGATCTTTCTTCGATTCCGTCGTCAGACGTCAGGACTGCAAGGGTAGCATCATTGTTCAAGCAAAAAAACTGACCCAGTCTATTTGATGGTGTTGTATTTTTGCGTGTGAGTTTAAGCATCTATGATATATTTAGGTATAAGTTTTCTTGGCTTTTAACTGCGTATTCTTAGTCTTTATTTATTGTGGATAAATTGATCAAATATAAAGATAAGTGTACATACAAAATATGATATTTAGTAAAGTTAGCGGAATAGAATATATTCAGAAAATATGCTATTTTCTGAGTAAATAACTACGTAAATAAAATTCTACATAAATCTATAAATATTATGAAGCGTCAGATTTAAATTTGAGAACGTACGCTGACATTTAAGAAAATGTTACTAAATGACCTCATTGTTGTACATCGATGCGAAGGTGTTAGATAACATCCTGAAAAAAAGCCAGTGGAGCCAAACTAAGCTTCAGTTTCGTACGTGAAAGGATAATATATCATTGTCCCGTGATTGGAATTGAGTGGGCGTTTAAAAAAGCCTTTAAGGGATATAGCTGCTATTATTGGAGGTGGGCACCAACGTACTTTTGTGCTTTATGGTACAACAACTGTAGGACAAAATAATATGACATCTCACTTTTTCTTTGAAACTTGAATGGAGAAGCTGGAAGTAGGGGAGAAGGAGGAAGAAATCGTGGAGGACGATGATGGGTGTCAACAACACATCATTTTCCACAGTTTTAGTCGTGGTCGAACGAGCGTTAAAATGTACATATATAATGCTATTTTATAAGTAAATTATACACGATATTATAAATATAACATAACATAGAGAAAGTATAACGCGTTACTGTTCTATTACATATTTTGCGGCATTAAATCGAGTAGAACGATTTACCCCATAAAATAAGATAAAAAGCTGGAACGGTGTTGCTAGAAACTCTAGAAAGCGCAGGTGAAAGCAGAGGTTGTATAGTAGCTAGGAATAGAGCTACAGCTCCAGGAGAGGACAATGCTGGCCGATGACGATTACCTTTTTATGGGGTGAAGTGAAACAAGAAGGTGTTGGGTGCTATGAAATATTGTAGCTATAAAGTTTGTTTCCTTTCCAGCATATCTTGCAGCTTCTGTAGGACCCAGACCCAGAGCTAAAAATAATGCGGGATTTCCCTTGACATTTTTTTCCCGTTTCTCCTTGATAGGCAGCTATTTCATTTCTAGCCATAGGCTTTGAATTCAAAATAGACAGAGGTAGTGGTGGTGCTAGGCATGTATCTATTTTTAAGGAAGAGCTGCCCGGAGAAATCTACTTTGACTAAAATTAGAGAATTCTGAGTAATTTTATATGAAAGTGTAAAATGGCTGTTGTGTGTGTACATTGTTATGTAGTAGCTTTGATGTTGTAAAAGATTCACACAAAGTAATAAGTATATGTCGTTTCCACGAAAAAAATAGCGTTTATTCTTTAGTGTAAGTGAGAACAAATTGTAGAGAAAGAGGAGAAAAAACCGGTAAAAGGGTAAAAAGTGTAGGAACGTGTGGGTTCAATGATTGAGCTCATTGTGGCAAGATGATAAAGGAAAACGGCGCTTCACATGTGTGTGCAGTAAGAGGATAATAGAAGGAAAGTAGGAGTGAAAATGACTGTGATGTAGTGGCATTGCTATATTTTTGCTTGCTGGCAAAAACGGACATGTATACCTATTCACACATGTACACACATGTAACACGCCAGAGGAGTAGTGCATAAGGTAGGAGAATTGATGGAAGGATTAGAGAAAGAAGGTACGTAGAAATGAGTTTCAAGTCTGAATATTTGAAAATGTTGCAAAAGAGGAATGATAAAAAACCAGCTAAAGGAAAAATATCAACTAGGTATGTAATTGCATTCGTTTACTCATTCAAAGTCTACTTACATAATACAGAGAGGAATGCAGCTGCTTTGTTGACTGAAAAAATACAAAAGTAACTGATTTATTATATAGCACACAGAATTCCATCATCTAATTTTGTTCGAGGCAAATATAGATTTCGTGGGAATGGTACTTTTATAATAAAATTCAAAGAAATTTGAAGAATTGTATGCGCGAAATGAAACAAACCTGTTCATGAAGAAAGATAATTGATATTCGTAATGTAAGCCATGATTGTCTGTAGTTATAAATATCCAGTCGGATTTTGGTAAATCGACAGCATCCGAATTGAAAGTAAAGTAAAAGCTTAAGAATTTACGAAGCATACATAAGTTAAAGTATTTTAGTAATTAATAGCTTATTAAGGAATTCAAAATTCTTGTCTACTCACCAGCAGTTTTAAATGGGAATGAAGGTATTGGAAATTGGAGTTAATGGACAAATTGTTGGCGTCATAAGTCACCAATCTGGAAGCAGTTGACTTTTTTGAATCGTTATAAAAACATCTCTCTCTCTCTTGTACAACTAATTAATTAGTATGGAGGGTAAAACGTTGACTAAATATCAATCGCAAGTTCTTAAAAGCAGGTAGCATTTTCATTTTCGTACCTACCTTAATTCGTCCATTGAATCCATCATATTGATTAAGATATATTTATGTCAATGGATTAAATCAGTACAGAGATTCTCTGTATGAGAATTAGTAATAAGGTATCAAATTACATACACAGTAACACAGTAATAATAATGATAATGGAAAGGCCAACTAATTCAGTGCAAAATGCAGAAGATTAATATGGAGAACGCACATTTAAAATTATTATATCTAAAGAATACTATGTTTAAATTATTTAATAATATATTAGATACATAACATAATACTTTGTTGGTAATTGATAAATACTAAATGCATTTTTGCATGCAATGCCAAAAAACGTTTGATCTATTTGTAAATGCTATATTTACGTCAAATTAAGTGCATATTATTATGTTGGACTCGTTCTAATGAAAACTTATTGTTAGAGATGAAGGTGTTACGAACAAAAAAGAATTATAAATTTGAAGTTGCATTTTCCTTTATTGCATCAGGTAACATCTTTGCATAAAGTAGCATAAAATAATAATTACTTGATATTACCTAAATCTTTAAAGAAAACACACATGTTTGAAATCTGTATTTCATTGGTTATTTGATATCTGTTAGACGTGTTCTGTGTTTATAATAATTATATGTGTGTTGAGTCCTTTGGCAACACTGTACTGATTGACGTACTAGATAAGTGGAGCACGCACCTGTTATACGTCATGTCTCTATGATGTTGCATTGGTTGTTTGGGGTGCTGTGACACATTGAGAATCATTTTATGGTTTAATTAATCGCTTCAATGTCTGACATGGCATAAGAATTTTATTATTGTTAAAATTGACTCTGTAGCGGAAGAACATTTCGTATTGTTGATAGAAGGCAATACATTACGCGATTAAATAGTATTTAATGTTATTTATATTTTAGCGTAGCAACTATCAAATGTTTGTAATTAGTCTGTAAAATGCAAATCAAATTTGATAGGCTTTTTTTGCTTCAGGTGTGGGTAATTATTCAACTCAAAAGTGTGTAAGTTACAGATGCCATTTGTAGGCAATTGTGGCAATATATTAAATACAGATATATGTTGTACATGCTACTTTGTAGAGAATCCTACTATATATTTAATTGCCATTTGTCAATTGTGTCATTGTGTGAAAGTGTGTGTGTGTGTGTGTCACGTGCGTTTGTGTCGGTGAACAACTGGAGCATACAATTAAGGTAGGAACCTAATTTAACTTGTTTTTACCTTTTTTCTATTTTTATTTTAGTAGCTTTACAGTAAGCGATTAAACTCATACGATACATTAAATATTTATTTAAGAAAGTTCTTAGAGTTTCGTTTTAGAAAATAGCTCGTAATTAAAACTCATTTTATTTACGTTTTTCATTTTATCCGCCAATAGTAAGTCGCAAAATAAGTACGTAAATTACATAATGTACTAATTACTTTAATTTTATCTTGCTTTATTCTCTCTATTCCATATTCTTTGAGTACATACCTGTATATTTTTTCATTACTGAATGTTTATCATGCCATATAAATGAATTGTTATAGATGTGAAGCACTTTTGTGCATACTTATATATCACTACTTCTTTAAGTTTAGGTAGGCGTAGGATTTTTAATAGTTTATTTGCAAAACGGTAGCTTCATTCAACTTCATTTTCTGTCACGTAAATATCAGATTGGACACCTACAGCATTTTCCGGTTAATGTATAGCTGGAAGAGTCGAATCAATAACAAAACAACAATTCGTTATACGTTACTAGTTTACCCAGGTTGAACTTAATTCCTTGCACGTGTCCGTGCTTGTGTAGATAATTTACTAATTGCACACACCTTTTAGAACCATTTCTCAGAGTTTATCGATAAGTATAATAGTTACTTTTGTGAACTGTAAGTGCAAACTGTCATGTGAATGTCATGAGATTAAATGTGATAGATGTAATTTGTGATTAAATCATAAAAATATATCGTATTTTGTATTTGTATTATTATATGGATCTATGAATGTGAATGGATGACAGCATGTAACATTTCGGTACACATCTTCAAAAGAACTACGAGAAAGTAATTTATCCTCTTCACGGGTTTTACCTCGATGTTGCATAGCTGCTAAGTAAGTACCTAGATGGATTTACGATGTTGTCCATTTCTAAACAATGTCTAAATTTACCAATTGATTATTTTATGGCTACGAAATTCTTACATATATTGCCATATGAGTGCATAGACTAAGAAATACAGTCTTGTTTATAAGGAACTGTCTCATCGATCTCTGGAACTGATTTGTTGAAAATTACATACCTACCAAAATTCCAAAAAAATATGCGCATTAAATTATTATTAAATATAAAGGAAAAGGAAAAATAAATTACTACAAACTTTAATAAAATGAAGAACATTACAAAACGCAGGTGTTTGGAGAATTGTGCAAGGCTATATTTTTGATTGGCAAAGCCGTTTTTATATACACTTTTCGGATGCAAAGGTTTTTCTTTTGTAAGATTCCAATGAGCGATAAGGCCACTCCTTATACACACTTGACTGTTACTTAAACTTAACATGTGTAAGTATTAGATGAATATCAATTTATTTGTATTTATGAAATCTTTATGGCCGTTTATTCTCAAAAATATATATGTTGAATGCGTTAAGCAGAATGAAGTTAAAATGTTACACCGTGTCCGTAAGTATTATGAAAAAATTAAATAAAAAACTTTGAATTGTCCTCAATATATTTTTTATCACACAGTCTACCTTTTATTCATTTTTATTTATTTATTACTGTTTTAACATCAATTTCATAAGGCAAATAATAATAAATTTAAATTATTATCATCACTCTTTCTTCTTCCATAAACATATTATTATGAATGCAGTTGTAATGTAAGTAATAGGTAATGTTCAATATTAATAATGTAATTATAATTATAACAAGCAATGAAGTTAGTTAAAATGAATATTTCTTACTTTTTTGAAAACTCATAAGACATTTTTCTTCAAACAATCTATCTTCCCATCTATTTCTTTTCTTAATCCTATCATTTCAATTGTCATTTTTAAAAGAACACTCATTTCACAATTACAAAGAAAGCCCAATTAGCTAGTCCGATTAAAATGAAATATATCTTACTAATGATATGTAATACTTTGATTATAATGTAGATAACCTAAACCATAATGCTACAACAATCATTAAAATAGTAATTACAAACACTTATAGTTAACAGGTTAATGAATACAACTAATATGAGGGAAATATCATTTATTTTGAAACCCTTTATCTTCCTTTCTTACTAGTTGATAGTGAGAAGAAACAAAACGACAACAAAATACTACTACGGTAAGTATAACCACACTGTTTGCATTCAAAATATTAATTCATTGCATCAAAAATCATCATAAAATCTTTTTTAAGTTATAAATTATCCTATTTCTTGATTTATTGTTTAAAGTTTCACATATTTCATTATTTCTGCCGCTCACCATATCACTCACTCATCCAAAGCATTCATCACCGGAGTAAAATCTCCACAATTTATTTTCATGCACACTGTTATTCTAAACTCGAAATAACGTCATTACAACTTTTAGTACTTTTTAGGCATTTACGATTCACGGACCATCGTTATGTGGTAAACTGTGATAAAAGTATACACATATTCTCAAAATATTATTCTTAGAATATTAATTTAACCTTAAATAAATCCTATTTATCTTAGTTTAGGGTAGTAAAAACAAAACAATTATAACAACCTTTCTAACACAAATAAATGCAAGTATCTAAAATTACAAGACTAAAATATAATATACATAAACTTTCATGACAAAATAGCACTTGCAATTCACCTACACACATTTATATGACCCTACTTACCTTTCGCAATCATTCATTTTAGAAGTAACACACTAACACACACACATGTAAATTAAAAGCTATTATTTTCTACAACAACTATCTACATTCAACCTGAAATCACACTGAATATACTATTTTTATCACTCTAATAGGTAGTATAATATAAAAAAAGATCAATGACAACGACCAACAAAACTCGTGATCGCCAAGGCTGAACGAAAAAGAGTCTGACTATCAGCCTAAAAACCTATTATATTTTTTTTTATCTAAATCCTTCTTTACTTCTGTACAGAAGAAATCTAACATAAATAGATTGACAACCTTAATCTATCATTATCCTGAGCTCACAAATATTACAGTCCAACAACCAAAACGGTTTTTTATTATCAAGAAAGAAAGACCATCATCATAATACTATACCCCTCGACATCATAAAAAAGATAACGCGACCACCGGGATTTGATCTGCTGCTGGCCCTATCCATCCACTTTCTCTATTTCCCCCTATCGTTGGCTAGTGCTGAAGTAAGCCTTATTAGCTGCCAAACCCTTCACCTGATGCTCTCCTTGAAAACTTTTGCTCTATTCTCACTTAAGCTGTCCTCTTTCTTCGCCCCGAAGAAGAGATATATAAATTATTATAAACTGTTAAACTACATACTACCTTAGAGAATAACGGTATACACAAATTGTTCAATCTGTCCTACCATTCATATTCGTTTGCAACCAGCCTCTCATAAAACATCCATTTAAAATCGATCGAAACTGAATGACCTTAAAAATACACATATGCTTACATGCAGACTCGCTCATCCGGAGACACGCTTCACAGCAACACATGTACAACATCTATTTCATCCATGTCTTGAACCACACGACAACAAGCTCAAAGAAGAAAGTCAAGAGAAAATGAAAGAAATTCAAGCATATAAGTTTGTATTTGAAAAACCCGAAACCTAGAACTTCTTCGTCTCAAAATAAACTCTATAATAATGACAACCACAAACATGACACGTAATACGAAAACAAAGTAATGATATATTAGATTGTCAACGCAAACATAAGGTTTCATTCACCACATGACTGCAACTGACTCTTTCTCAACTCTTGAGTACAACAACGAATAGAAAACATGTTTACTTGCATAATTAAAATAACTACTAGGATCGCACGTCACTGACATAAGATCACTTGCATTCTATTCCACGAACAAAAAAGAGAAAGTATGAAATTTTTTTTAACTCAATCAAAATATTAACGATTATTTTCATCAGCATACGTGCCTGCGTACATACCTCACTCAGCATATATATTTTTCTTTGTTCATTTATCTATTTATATATCATTCATAACAACAATGCTATCATTCTTCATTCACCATGCATCAGTTCTATATACCAAAAATTAACAAAAATACAATTATTCCCGTTAACAAGGTTCTCACAACAGGAAGACAGCAGATGGACCTTGACAAAAAGCCATATAATCTTGGAGATGTTATTTTATATTAAAAATAAGTATTATGTGTACCTATTAATAAATAAGTTTGTTTTTGTGTTTGGTAGAAAGGAAAGTTTTTTTGTCACTCTCTTGACAAGTTTGTTTTTTCTTTAGACGAGGAAAGAAAATGAAATATAAAAAGTTTATCGTTTCTTCTGCGAAAAGGATGATCACCGTGATGATCACGAGGAAACATAATATAATCCCAAACTAGACCGTATTACAAAATAATAGAGTGCTGAACATTAACAGAAAAATGGTAAGTAGATTAGTTTATAGTACAGCTATAGTATTTTGTATTTTCACTAAAAATGGTAATAAGCAGCTTGAAGTAAGTATAAAAAAGAGATTCGTTTCGTTAAAACTTGATATCGTCATTGCATCTTAAACAGTGCGAATTTAAAGTATATATTATTATGAAAAGTATAGTAATGCTAGAAATACATGCATAAAATAACACAGACACTAAGCATTAAGACATTTCATTTCCATCTCATTTTTACACCATTTAAACGCATTCGTTTTTATCTCCATATTTTCAACTCTGGTTGCACTCATACAATACGCTTTGCATTTTTATTATGTAATCTCAATTACACCTGCACACGCAAACTGAAAAATAAAAAGGATGCATACAGAAATGAAACACAGTCAACTTACTCTATTACAGCAGAGTTCTTATAATTACTTCATTCATCTACACCTTGGTGAGCGGCTGACGACGTTGTCGAAGAGGAAGTCTGTGAGTTTGGATAGGGAATAAGGATAGGTCTCCTTCCACCTGCTGACAGTCTGTCATACACACTTCTGAAGATCACTTCAGGTGATGTGGAAAAGGAGGAAGAGGAGGACGCATGGTGATGATGCAGGTGATGGGGAGAGTGGTGATGTGAGGATGAGTCTTGAATCCCAGCTAACTTGGACCAATGCCGTTGTTTTGATCGATAAAAGTACCAGAAGGAAAGTAAAAGGCCCACTTGAAGTAGCAGTACAGTAAATATTGCTCCCACCACGCTTCCCTTTGTACTGCAAACGTAACCATCATACGTTGGAGGACCTGAAGATGGAAATAAACGAGAAAAGGAGATGATAATAGCGTCGATAAAGATGACGAAGAAAAGACATAATAAAACAAGGCGGAGGATTCATAATAATAGCAGGGGAGAGAAGATAATACGACCACGTAGGTACAAATACAGTGTACGCACAAAGAGTAAATATGCATATTCCCAAGCCAACATTGAAAGGCAAGTAAGAGGACAAGAGAGATAGAAAAGAGGCATTCAAAGTGGAGAGGAAATGAAATGAAGAGAAGAAGAAGAAGGATGAAAATCAAAAAGTTTATGAGGATCAAAACAATTATTACATGTGCAAGGGAAAAGTAACTGGTGATAGGTTACATTCGTGACTAGAGAAATAAGAGAAATGTGGAGAAAGGTGATATAGGTAAAATGTTAAGAGTCTTCCCTTGTCCTCTCATTGAATTTTCAAGGAAGCTCAAGAGTACAACGACATGATAAACAGGAGAATGAGATTTTCTTGGTCTTTTGCTTTTTCAAGCGAAAGAGAAAGAACGAAAATGTGAAAAACAAAAAGGAAAGAAGAAAGGAAAGAAGGAGAGGCTGGCTGACTGGTTTGGAAAGAAAAGGAAGGGAATAGGAACACCAGGAGCATTCCAGCTCCGTTTTTCAGTACTGATATTAGCCAAGCAAGAGGAAAAAGGAATAATATTAAAAAGCTTGTCAGATGGAAAAAGCAAGATGTCTTTGCGAAAAAGTAGAAGTGATATTATGATGATAAGATGAGCTTTTGCATTTAAGTAAGCACGTCATCAGATGATGATGTAATGTTTATCGTGTGAGAGTAAACAACCTACATCACCAACATAATCACAATGGTAGATAACCTATATGGGATCATGTAAAGCAAGCTTGAGATCTATATAACAGACAGGATGAAAACTTGTTTGAATTGAAACGCATCAGCCAGTGGTAGAAGTAGTAGTCAATGACTTGAATACACCACTTTCTTTAACTTGAGAAGAGGAGAAAAGAAAGGATAATAAAGCCTTTTGGTTTTTAGATAGCATGTAGAGTAAAGGCAGAGAAATTGGTGGCAACAACGGCGGACAAAAAGAAGTTGGTGTGGTACAAAAAAGAATCCTTGTCAAAATATACAACAACATGGAGTTTGTCTTTAACTTACCGGGAACCATACTGGCAGGGACGGAACCAAATGGATAACTTTCATTGAATCGACGACGAGTGACAGGATCCAGCTCCGGCTCCAGGGGTAGATTTCCATCTGCTTCTTTAGGTAATACGACGAGCTTTAAAAAAGTAGAGAGAGAGAGAGAGATTAGGTCATAGTCTAGTCATACATATGGTGGATGAAATCTATAAGTATTTAGGTATGTATGCTGCTTATATAGTGAAATAAGCTGAAGGCCAAGTTTTTTTGTACTTTTGCTTTTGACTTCTTCGATTTCCTTGGGAAAAATTTTCCCATGTGGGATTAGATTTTGAAAAGAAGTACATAAGATGAGAGTGCGAGTATAAAAGGGAGAGTGAATGTCTGATAACGGAGCCCAGTTGGCGTTTTTTATTATTTCTTTGGCTTTGCATGTGTCTGTTCAATGTTTGTGTGTATCTAACAGTAAGTGAGTATGTTCTGTGGGGTAAGTAAGTACGCCTATGAGAGAGAAAATACTTACCTTGGAGTGGATTGGAAGTGCTCCGGGAAGATCTGGCATCGGCTTAACAGTAGTTGTTGTGCTAGGTGGTGGACTCAAATTGTTCTGTTCCTTGTCAAACCTATTCGCTCCTCCTGCAGCCGAAGAAAGCGGATGCTTTGTGGTAGTGGTTGTTGTCAAATGGTGAGGACCTTCTGTGCTCACTTTGATGAAGTTGTTATTGTCAAGACCCAGCCTTGTGGGAACTCGTGACACTGAGCCGTGATGCCTAGTTAGCTCATTCGCACCACTACCACTGCTAACACCATTTCCAGGAAGGGCGCCTCCGCTTCGTAAAATATGTTGGCCTCCTGCTGATACTGCTGCCGGCGGAGTTGGTCCCACACCTAATTACGCACGAAGAATAGGGAAAGTAGTAGAAAAAAAGTTTAAGTATATACATGCATTCCACTGTCATCCAATCCAATAACAAGTAGTAGACTCCAATGGATTGGAATGGAGTTATATTGTTGGCAGTTGGCAAATATAATGTAATGAAGTGGAACCAAGAAAATTGCATGACAATGGCAGTTCAAGCACTAATATTATTACTTCTCTACTTGTTGTTGGCAAACACAGTATATATATTAGTGGTAGAAAGCAGTGAATGTGTTCTGCTACCTGCTGAGCTGGAGCTGTCCGTTAGAGGATCCCGTTTCTGTGAAAATTGGAACACATTGTAGGACTCTAATGAACTCCTTGAAATATTGGATGGAGTAGCAGCAGAGCTTAGATCAGCCACAGAGTTGGATGCTGAGGATGGCACTGGAATTGAAAAGTGAAGCTGTTGAGTCCGGTACTCTGCAGAAGCAGCATCCGTGTCATTGGACTCTATGGATCTTCTTCTTCGTCTTCCAAAAGAGTCCAGTCCCCCTTGGCATCTCACCTTTTACGCGGAAATAGAAAGTAAAAAAATAGGTTCAGCTGCATTTGTTACGGCTATTAAGAAACAATAGCATGACATGAAAATGGCAGTCCAAATAAGTATTACCGGTTGACAAAGGTCTTGACAGAATTGCACGGTGGCAACAAAATTAACCGTGGCAGTACTTGGGAAACGGAATGCTTTGAAATCCGCGTAAAGATTTCTTGTGCCTCGTTCTACTTCCAAGAATGGGAACACGTTTGGATCTCGTGGGCATCTATAAAAGAAACAATATAAAAAGTCATCAGAAAATCCATTGAAAAAGTCATTAAAATCAGCTATGGTGTCACATTTTCACTTGAGTATTTCTATTCCATCACTACAATCTCATTCTCCTCATCATTACCCAATATTGTCAATCAGCGTGAGCAATTCCCCATATTCCGTCCGGGCTTCCAAGTTTCTCGCAAATATGCCAAAGGCGCTTGATGGATCAATCTCGATACGGAGCTGTAGCTCCTCACCCAGTCCCACTACGGAAGCATCCTGCCCATTTCTCAGTACTATGCGCATCCTTACATTTGGAGTGGGGGCGGTGTTTGTCACGATGTTTGTTCCTGTGGGACGGAATGGTACTCTGCAAACGATAACACCCAAATAAAGTTACAATGCTCATAAAAGAAAACATAATCATTTCATCTGAAGTTGTTCGACACACTTTTGAAAAAATATATGATTATTTGAAAATTGTCCAGTTATTGAGTTTTTTATCTCTAGAGTGGGGACAAGAAAGAAGCAATATTCTAACATGCGTGACCGGAAGTCACCACATTATTATCATTATAAATGTAAGTAAAGTGGAACATTTACTATTCACATTTGTTTAGAATCCATTAGAAAATACAGTATTTACTGAGCGGCGATTTTTTTATCTTAGCACTTACTAATACGGCATGCTATACATACCAACTCGCTGGATGCGAGGGACCAAATGCTAGGGATCGATTTTATTGCAGGGCCAACATATATGCACATATTTTATTTATTCTGTTGTACTTTATTTTGGCAATGGAAAGGGTTTCGATGAGCGTGGTGGCAATATGGCAATGACAAATAATAAATCAGAGTAATTTTTCATCGACATGCTTTTCACTTACGTCACTGAGATTCCCTTCTCATGTTCACGAGAGCCTGGCCCATCGGGAGCATATGACACAGTTTGGTCTGTGGCGTCAAACGAACATTCAACCCTTACTGTTTTGTCCGACTCTTGCATGATCACCGGATTTTGTTGGATAACCACATGGTTGACATATCTTCCTCGTCCCTGTGCAAAATAAACCCCAAAAGATTATTAGTATGCGCAAAAACACGGACAAAACCAACACGGAAGTATATGCTCATCATATTATTTCATCTTGCCTGTTGTAACGTTCCGCACTGTGTTCCCAGCGAAATCCTCAAAACAATTTGACTCCTATCCCCTCCCATCTCAAAACAAGATTGCGGATTCCCAGTAGCAAATACTCGACCAGCAAATGGCTGTCCGAAATTAACGGTTACAAGCATGTCCGATGGCGTACAATCAACGCGTACTTTGTGAAAGCAGAGAAAAACGACAATATTATAATGATTCATCTTTTACATCATCGTAGGCCATGGTAGGGGTGATGATGAGGCGATCGAAGATGGCTACATAATAATAGCCTTTTCATTCAACCAGAATGACATACCATTATTGCAAGCCCCACGTTCCCCATAAAAGAAGTCCGGATCGGGAATGAGCACTTGTCCGCTGGAGTGTGTATCATCTGAGCTGAGCAAGCACTCACGGCGATGAGCGTGAAAGCTAAAAGCTCGGCATTGAAACTCTGGCTCTGTGTCACAACCACGACGACAGTCTTCCACAGCGTATGTTCGCGGAAGGAATTTGTCCGCAACAGGTAAGTAGCGCCCAGGGGAATCTGTATACTCGCAATGTGGTGGAGCTGCATAACGTAGAAAATTGTGCAGAAATGAAAATACATTCAGCTTTGATGTGAAAAAAATGAAAATTAAATGAAAAGCAGTTTGTTTTGGAGGAGACAGGAAGGGGAAAGGAAGCTCGTTGTCGTAATTCATTTTTTTCATTATGTTTAAAATGGGTAAAAACGAGATGCATAACTACCTAGAGCACATTCGTTTTCCATATAGTCCACCTCTGGTCCGCTTTTACGGAAACTCTCTGGCTTCGTTCGTCTCGTTTCACTGCTCAGCTTGCACATTCGCTCACGGGCATAGTACGTAACAGATCTATGTTTATTTTTACAAACAAACAACAGGGGAAATAATAAAAATGCTCAAGTGTGAATATAGTAGAAGACTAAAAATGAAATGAACATTAGTGTTATATGAATTCATATGTGACGGGTGGGGTGTAACAAATTATTACCGGCATGGACCGCGAGGCGATCTTAAGCACTCGTCTTGACATTGCCGCCGACTGTAAATGTTCCTAATCTCCAAGTCTCCTGGGCCGACTAGCTCGTACTCCGGAACACGTGTAAACGTCCATAATTTTCCACAACTTCGTTCTGGTTTATTTCAAAAATTGTAAAAGAAAGTGTTTATGTAACGTTGCAAGGTTTTTAGAGGAACTCTCTGTGTTTACACAAATGTGTAGTCGGTAAACTATGAAAGGGAAAATGAATTTCTTTTCGTACCTCGTAAACAGATTTTTTCAAAGTGAACCACATCAGTGGCAGGATGAAGTAAGGATGAATCCGCTTCTGAAGATCTATCAAGGGCAAAGCATCGCCGTCCACTACCACGCACTGGTTCAAAACTCACAGCAAGGCATCTTTCACGTAGTTGGTCACACTCACGTAGGCATTCTCCAGTAATACCAAACTCGCCACGAACAGGAATAATTTCTCTGTAAAAGTGCAGATGACGGAAAGAAAAATGATTATAATGCAATTTAAGACCACATGCACGAAAGGAAAATGCAATCCAAAACGAAATACAAATATGTGTAACATAACAGCACTGAATTCAATCACTCACTTTCTTGCACCGTTATACGTGTGCCCATAAACTTTTTCATATGTAACTGTATAGCGACATCTGTATGGGGATAATTCTGGATCCAAGTAATTTGAACCAGGGTCTGGTGAACCTCCGGGATATGAAGATGGATAGGGATCTCGGAGTGATGTGTACGGTGGTGTGTACGGGTAGCGATCATCTCGATGGTAAGGGTCACGACTGGGATAGGCGTCAAGTCGATTATATGTATAGTCCCTTGGAGGATAATAATCTCTGTCTCGACTGGTGAAAGGATCTCGACTTGTGGCTGGATACCGGCTGACTGGATATGGGTCCCTAGCAGATGTTGGGTAAGGATCTCGCAGTGGTGGGTATGGATCGATTCTGTTTGGAGGATAAGGATCCCGAATAGTTGGAGGGTATGGACGAGGGTCGGCAGGATACGGGTCTGAGCTGGGTGGATAACGAGGAGGTTCCCCTCCAGGATAACGTGAGCCACCCTCCCCAGGAATACTTCGAGGATCACATTCCCTTTCCATATAAGATGCTCCAGGTTGAACTTGGAATGCATTGGGTGCAGCGATCTCAGCAGTATCCCCACTCAAAAGGCACACACTCTGCGTTGGAGTTTGTGTCTGTGTCTGTAAAAATTGCCGAAATTAATTAAAGCAAATGAATTTAAATTAAGCTTATACATAATTGCTACAAAGACAAATAATTGTTGAGTGGAATCAAGTAGAGCTTGTTGACAAGTGACTAGTTGAATTTTGGTGACAGACCTGAGTCAAGAAGGAGAATGAGCGACAGTTGAAATCCCTCTCCTTGTCACAAGCTCGTTGACATACGCCCTCATTCACTGCCGGCTCTGCTTTATCCACATATATCAGATATCGGTCCCTTTGAGCCGTCTTATAATTACACTTCCTTGCCTCTGAAGAATGATAAGAAAATTGTTGTAATAAATTAGCACCAAAATTATTTTCTCTCAAACTTCTACGAACTGTAATTGTAGTGACTGTCATCACCAGAACATGTCATCACTACTACCACGTGCATTACCAATGTTCTAGATCTTTTTGTCATTTCATTATTATCTCTTACGTGGAGCACACTGATTTTCCAAATAGTCCGTTTCCGGTGAGGCAATGAATCCCCTTGCCTGAGTGTTCCTATCCTCCGTACTCAATCTGCACTCTCGCTTTCTCCAGTCGTAAGTGGCAGACCGACAAATGAATCTTCTTTCTTCTAAACACCGATCTTCACACTGGGTTTTTCCCACGTCTCTGTAGACTTCCCTGTCAAAGCCTCTCAACTGAAAGTTGGGAATCCTTTCAAATGTCCAAAGCAGGCCACAACCACCACCTTTATTTAATCACAACAACAATTAATTAGAGTGGCTCCTTACCCGCGGAGATTTTACTCCTCGGTATACCTATAATTTATTTATAGCTCAATTGTCTTCTACTAATCATTTACCTCTCAGGCAGATCCCTTCAAAGTATGCAACTCCTGAAGATCTTCTCAAGTCATACCGCACCTCGTCATTTCCAAACTCCAGAGCCGAACACTCATTTCTATTGTAGTCCAAGTTAAACGCGTGACACTTGATGTCACTTTGACAACGACGGGCACAACGGTCAGAAATTCCACGAACAGCATCCCGATAAAGGAGATAGCTATGCCCACGATCCAATTCATAACCTGACACCTTTTCATACGTCATTCTACCTATAGCACATCTTCCAACTGTTAATCCAAAAAACATTATCATGAACACAACCGTTGACATCACCATCATTTTAAATAATTTAATCAAGCATGTCATATTGCATATTGTATCAAAATCATTGTCTTTTCGCTCTCGACTGTCTTTGCTAACTAAGCCAATTAATTTCTATAACTAATTACGTTGAGTATCAGTAGCTCCCGGTCGAGGATTTCTGTCATCAATACTATTTCCGAAATTTGATGCTATTGGTGTTCTATCAGGAATACCAGGTGGTAGATTAATCGGCCCAGTTCCCGGACTAAAATTGACACCCTTACAATTTCTCTCATAATACGTTGTTGCAGGTCGTTTTTGCACAGCTTCATCTCCACCAGAAGCTGTAAATTTAAAATTATTTGTAATTGTATATTCATAAAATGTGTGAGAACAAATAAAATAACATAAGTAACTAATAAAAGCTAAAAGGATTTCATATAAATATGGCTTATTCAGTAATTTTTAAGTCAACATCATCATAACATCAGTCAATACCTCGATCATCCCCGGAAATGAAACACTGAGAAGCTGTCCCATAAAAGGAATACGAGCGACATACAAAGTCCCTCAGCGAGTTGCATCGCACACTACATTCTCCTTCCGTGGTAATTCCGTTAATAACAGTATCCAAATACTTTGGAATGGAGTCGGCTATCGTGTCAAATGTGCATCGTCTATCCGCTGAGTACACAAAAAATAATGTATTTCACACAAATGTATGCAGCACTTCTCCTTTCTCCTTATTACAAGATAATAGATGCGATCATCCAAAAATTATAATAATATGTAATGCTATGTAGTAGCCTGTGTGTGTACGTGTAGCAGAAGCAAAAAAAGCTGTGCAACAACATAGTAATCAATCAAAATGATGAATCATCAAACATCAACCCTTTCCTTCTCGCTTTCCTTATTTTCTTCTCTCTCGCCGCATCTTTTCCACGCATTCATGACCATGGTGATCACTACTAGTATGATGATGATAATGTTATTGGTCTTATCCACATTACTCATTCATATTTATAGTAGCGCACACCTGCTCCTCTTTTTCTTTTCTTTTGATAGTTTTACGAGAGAACGATAGGAAGGAAAGTAAAATCTTCAAAAAAAAAGAGAAAGCACAACGAATTCAGCAATATTACCTACTCCAACAGACAGACAAGTTGAATCAAAAGACTTTCCTACTATTTTCCTTCTTTTCTCTTTTGCTGAGAAAAGAAAAACTATTGATAAAACATTAGCAGTGGAGAAAGCGGTATTAAAGGAACAAAGCATGCGTTTTGTTCCATTTTTATATTTTGCTCATTGCATGCATCCTTCTATGCTTTCTTATTCATTTTGATTAGAATTTATACGTATTTACTTTGCTAACCATCACCAGGCGTGTGCTGTCTTGCGTTCCCCCACGTTTCACTTTTACTTTTGCTCATACATAACTAGAGGCATCTTATACACTTACGTTCAATGCATTGATTTTCCAAATATTCGATATGCATAGGAGCCTCAACAAAGTCACTTGGTCTGGTTCTTCTATCCTCTCTGCTTAGCCGACATTCAGTGGTCTGTATTGGATTGGATTGTTGTATGGTAATATATTAAAGTTGATTGCGATGAAGATGAAATAATAAAAAAGAGGAAAAATATGTTATTTTGGAAGGAATCAAAGAGTGATGGTGTTACTGTTAACTATAACATCATCAGCGACTGCTAGCAGTTGGCATTATAATGTGCTATCACAAATGCAGACATCTAATGTTTTATTCCTTTCCTCGGAAAGCTTATGGAATTCTTTTTACACTTCATTTTTTAGACTGATTCTTTATCTTTTTGCTTGGCTTCTTTTTGTAGCCTATCAGTCTGCTGATAATATTATTATGTCTTTGAGTAAAATAATATGAAGATAATAACATTATTATGTTGTGTTAATAATGAGAAACGAGTATGATACCTCAGTGTGATATTCGGCAGATCTACACACAAATCTCGTTTCAACCAAGCATTTTTCCTCACAACTGCGTCTACTGGGAACGCGATGAATGACAAGATCATCATGACCTCTAAGCTCCCTTCCAGGTCTTCTTTCGAATGCCCAAGCACGTCCGCGACAACCACGGGTGTTGCCTAATAATAAATGATGAATAGCAGTAAAAACGAGTTACATCACTGATAGTACTGTGTCGGCATTATTGTGTATGACAGAATTAATTAATATCAGGGCAAATAAATCTCTTATTGATACATTCGCAGTATTTTATGTTTTTTTGTCATTTTCTTTTGTGAGAATACATGTGCGTCATTTATGTGTGTAAAGTTATTTTTTGTGATTTTTACCTCGAAGGCAAATCTTTTCGAAGTAATTTTGCCCTTCTCGTCTTGTCAACTCCTCACCACGACCCTGTGTGTTCCTGTCCAGTTTGAAGCATCTCATGGCAGAGTGATCTACGACAAAGGCAGGGCAATCCGCCCCTGCGTCCCGACATCTTTCCACACATTCCATGGTGACACCAGGTGCATTCACATTCAGACTTATAGGCTCCTGCTTGGCAGTGCGAAGGAAATGACCTGTTACCTTTTCAAAGGTGAATAGGCCATCTTCACAATGGTCTGTTCCGTTGAGAACGAAGAGGTTAATCAAAGAAGAAAAGGGGAAAAGGATGATGAGTTAGAAAACTATTATTTTGTATTGTACCGTGTGCTCTATGTGTGGTTGCAGAGTAAAAAGAAAGATGAGAACAGCTTTATTCTTTTTATTAGTTTCTCATTGAACTTACTGACTGAGCACTGCTTTTCCGAGAACACAGCACCCCTTTTGTGTGGCAACGGGGCACCCATCAAACTCACCGAGTCGTCAGCACTCAAATAACATCGGTTCTCATCCGCAGCAAAAGATGTGGAACGACAAGTAAATCCACGAGCCTTTAAAGCAAATATATTGCACCATATATAAGTATATACCATTTTCAAACAAAACTAAAAATATACATAAGTACCTGAGGACTCATACATGTATTTTTAACCTTCATATTATAGAGAGAGTAATGTAACCTGACAAAATACTTAGATTGGAAATGTCTGTTTAAGCCAGATTAATGAAGATGCGGAAGCATGTAATATGTAGTGAATGATAAATACGCTGCTCGTCGCCCCCACACCAGCCCCCTGCCAGCAAAATATTGTGCAATAATTTTTTTAACCAAAGATAAGATCGTGGAAATATTTGATCTTTACTAACTTCTGTTGTCCCAAAAGCCAAATTTGGTAATTGGTTGTGTAACTGCTACCTATATGAACTATACTTATATCTACTAGCTACTTCTCTGAACTTGAGGTTTCTACAGATCAAAGCTGATCGGGCAGACGAATGTTAAGAAAGAAAAAGAAGAGGATGTGTAATACTTTCATGTGGCAGTGATGTCAAATTATGTCACCGTAAGGCTTATCATTATCATCATGGGGTACTAGTCGTATTAATAATTATCTGTTAAAACCTCAACAACGAACGGCTTTAATTAAGTCATTATAAAAAGTACGCGCATAATATGTATTTCCAATTTGAGACTTTTTCTGAAAAATCTTTTTAAAGAGTATTTGCTACTTAAAAGTAATCAAATGTATAATAACCACAGAGATACTCGAATTTTCCCTTCTAATATTGTTCTTAATCCGATACCAAGTCTCAAAAGGGTAATTCACTAGCTGTATTTAGAAAGGCTTCCATTTTTATTTTTCTTTGGAATCATGAACATGATGATGAATCATTTAAAAAGTCCTCCACATGGACTAGGTCTACCTATTTATCATTAAGCTTGGTCTTGCTTTCTTCAAAACGAAATACAGACACATGGGGTAAAAAATGGGCAAGTGCTAAACAAGACACAGCCGTTTAGCTACAGTTGGAACGACTGTATAATACGATCTTATTCTTTATCACGTAATCCCTAGAAAGATCTTTAGGAGTGAGGCTTTCAACTATTATGTAAAAGAAAAACTTGTCGCCAACTTTTGTTGTTGTAGTTTGGCCATGCGGAAAAAGAGAGAGAAGCGAGAAAATAGTTGTTTTGGTAGTGCTCTTCTTTCTTTTTTGAGTTGTTGACTTACGAGATCACAAAGTGTTTGACAGTCCTCACGAGATGCGGCGTACTGCAGCTCATCCATCGAGATGACGGATACATCTTGACGGGAAGTGTAGCGACAGTCTGGCAGTTCTGCGGAGAATCATATAAAAAGCATTACTAGGATGAGCGAATAAGTACACGGTGTGATGTATACGATGTCACCCAGTGTAATATGACGATCTGAGAAAATGGGCGACATATGACAAAAAATTAAGTGTATGTTTTTTACGTTTCACGCATTGATTCTCGAGATAGTCCACCGTGACACCATGCTGTCGTCTAAATGCACTTGGTTGTGTTCTTCGATCTTCCCTGCTGAGGCGACATACTTTCAGGGACTCATCGTATTCCGCTGACCTGATAATAATACGTGAATAAATGGATAAATAATTCCAAAATAGTTAGTCAGATAGATGAGAATTTAATGCTCTCTTTCTCAACATAAATGCACAAAGCATATCATATATATTTTCCTCACCGACAAACAAACTCGGTTTCCATAAGGCACATCTTTTCACAGTCCGTTTTACTTTGTACGGAACGCTCCTCCTTATCATCAAATCCCTCAAGAAAAGCTCCGACAACGCGCTCAAACGCCCACAATCTGTCTCCGCACATTTGTTGAAAGTTTGTGACTGCAAATGATAGACATGAACAGAAAAAAGTGTGAGAAAGAAGATTAAAAATTGCAAACTGATTATCTCAGCATTTCTTCTTTAAATGAAAAACTTTAATGAAACTTCATTATTATTATTGTCAAGTTATTTTTGTATTTTCTATATTCACCTCCTTTGAAGCAAACTTTTTCGAAAAAGTTTGTTCTGGGATCTTCTCTTAGTTTGTCCCGTCGGCCTACCGAATCCTTTTCGTAAGAATCACATCTTGACTTGTCATAGTCTGTCAACAAGGAAAAATTTCATTACCAACATCAAGGTTTTGTCATCAAACATGTTGTACCTAGTTGTCAGCTTCCTGTCGCATTATTATTCCTTACGCATTCTATTATCATATTATTTCCATTTTCATTTTAAAAAAGGAAATGGAAGTGGAATTTTCTTTTTATCAGGAAGACAACTGACATTCAAAAAATACATATTTCGTAGAATGAACTAAGACGACAAATACAAACTTTCTTTTAATGTAAACTAAATATTTTGTAATAATAATCAAAACAGCATATTATTTTCATTGTGTATGCAAAGCACGATGAGTACATACCGACGCTGAAAGCTTTGCAGGTGGGACTTTGCCTACAAACTGCAGTACAATCTCTTGTCACAGCGGCTCCAGGCTGGTGAAGAAGACCTTGAGGGTCTCCATCCGATAATGCCATTCCTGTTGTCTTTTCGTATGTTTCTACTCCACCGAAACATTGACCTAAACAATAAAATAAAAATATCATGAGGATGGCATTGATGACGCGAATGTCGTTTTTGGAAACTATGCATAATCCGAGAAAATCATCATTAGATCAGCAGTCCTTTTTCGTTACAGATTGAATTTCAAATTTGCCCATAAACAAACGATCTCAACATTCGTACTGTTCATGTGAAAAAAAGTGATGTACTTGGGAATATGGTAAAAGGCAAGGCGGCGAAGATGTAAAATGACTAACAGAGAGCGGGTGAAACTTCAAAAGAATATAAACGGAAAGACTTATAACGCAGCAACACATGTATACTTATACTGACAGGCTATATTATATTCGACTCATTTTTGTTCTTTTGGAAACCCGACTCGGTACCATTTTCCTTGCTCAAGGGAGCTCTTTAAATTTTTATAGAAACATGATATTTTAGCAAAATATAGTTTTTCTGCAGAACCTTTCCATATTTGTAAATATTCAATAATTTTAGTACAACAAGGTCGTTTTATATTGTTGCATGTGTTTACAATATAATTTTATTTCATTTTTTAAAGAGATGCTTATCTTCCAGACCGTTGCAGTTAGTTTGGCATAGTTCACTGCTGAAATACAATCGCGGAAGTTTTGTAATTCAATATTACTATATGGCAAGGTTTTTTATATGAAAATTTAGACTAGATATCGCTGGATTTGCGATGGAATACTGGATACTGGAATACTAGGGGTGAAATATATGTGAACAGAGAACAGTATATTATCACAACTGCATCGCTGGCATTATTTTTAGACGGACGCCAATGATGTTTGATTTCATGATGATCTTTGTGCATATAATTTATAGTATCTGATATTTTTGGATTTTTAGATAAACTGTTGTTTATTGCTTTGAATAGGTATAGATGATAGTAGGTAGGTATGTTTGAATGAGCATGATTGTTGGTACTCATAATTAGATTCTTTATTACATATATTTTTGAATGTTTACCTTGTACATTACTAGGAAGTATTACTGCGACTATGAGAACAATAGATCCGAAGGTCACTACAAGAGGCGGATGGCCGAAAGGCCGACCCTGTAAATTAATCAAAAAATAATGATATGTATGACTTTTCATTGGTAATAATAATAATAACAGTGGCAACAAGATTCGTGTGCAATAATGAAATAAATTCAAAATCCTTAGGAATAAAATAGCATTGAAACAAATACAAAAGCGATTCATAAACACAAAAGCAAAAGAAGCAAAAATATATTAATTAAGGTAAAATACTAGAAAGGCCAAAATTTTAAAGGGATTCAGCTTAAACGGCGGAATATTCTTAATTATATTAATTTAATTGCTCACATGTTTTAGACGCGTACTTTGCATTTATTTAATAGACAAACTTCTGGTAAGCTTGATAAGGTTTAGATCTTGATAGCGTTTCGTTCATTAAGAAACGAAAAGACAAGTTGACAAGAAAAGTTGAGAGTTTTTAAAGCACAAAACTTCTAGACTTGTAGATTTTGCACTGAAAAGTTTTAGCACTGTCTCCACATCTCTCTCTCCAGAAACAAATATTTATACTGACAAGGCAGTTTAATGAATTCCATGAAATATTAAATTCATACTGGGCATCGTTTACAAAATGGCATTACACACATTGTGTATCGTTGATTGTTAAATAGTCTCAACTTGGATTAGCATTGCATTTTATATATTCAACTGAAACGTTTGTTCTCCATAAATATAATGTTTGTTGGGGAAAGTACAAACATCATGCATTTTTATGCGAACGTGCTTGCTTGCTTTAATGTGCACTGTATATTAAATGGGATCACTGTATTTTGTGGAGTGACAAGATATAGAGATGTGCTCATTGTTAGTACTTTTCAATGTTGCACTTATGCATATTTCAATGATAGACATTTTTTGATGATGACAATGATGTGATCTGATGTGATGTGTGCATGGATGCATTTTTCGCATCAGCACATGCATATAAAAATTTAATAGGACCATGGAATTAACTGTAAACTAAATCCTATGATATGAAATAATTAAGAAATTAAGTGTTTATCTAGTCCATCGTCAATATTAGCGTCGTTGACAGAAAGTAGTTACAATAGTACTTTCTTCCATCACGTACATTAGAGGAAATAGGTTGGACAATTGTGGTGATCCAGTAAACTACGTGTGTGACTTCATAGTCTACATTTTCGATGTTTCAATAAAAAATGTGCTTTATGCTAATGATTTTGCTGTTTTTATTCATAAAATTACAAATCCTTTAATTTCCAACAAACACAGTGTTTCTAAAGTGATTGTAAGAAGTATTTATGCATTTTAAAACTTTTGAAATGCATAATATATGTTTTAACCGTTTTTTATCATATAGGACGAATATTAAACCTGACTCATTTTTTGCAATTTTTAATGCAGTGCAAGTGAGTATTGCATTTTATACTGTCTTTTTGTAAAATCCATGATAGATTGTCCATTGGGCGTGGTCATTTTTTAAAGCTCGCAAAAAAGCACATACCTGTTGCCTACCTTCAACCTGGCTTCATTTAGTACTTGGAACTCACTAGCCCAAAATAAAATGCAATTGTATGCGCTTCAATCGTCCCTCAAACACGTCATGTAAGGTTGATGTTGCTGACGTTAATGATGATACCGATTAAAATATGAGGAAGCAGTTTCGGTTATATGATGATATTTGATCGTCGATATTATGAGAGCCACTCATAAAGCCACACATTGCATCCAACGTGTCAGTTTATTTATTTAAATTGGAATAAAAAACGACATATCGGGATCAGATTTTTTTACGTCGGACGGAAACGTTCATAAATCTATGTCCACCCACTCAAATTGTACCTTTACATAACCTGTCGGTAGCAGTTTCATAAGAAAATAGTTGACATTTTCACGTCAACACTTTTCCAGTCTCATCCTACACCACCCATCACACAATTATCACAAGAGAGAAAAATAATGGTCACACTCTTGAGAATTCGAGCAAACGTACAAATTGTTTTTTACGGGATTTTACATAAATGCGCATAAAAATAAGTACTACATCTTTAACTACTTATATGATATTTATTTCAACGCTCATAAAGTAATATGTAAGTAAGTACATTTCAAATTATTGTTTGCTTTTTCAACAAAGACAGGAAAAGCTGTATAATATTCAATGTTGCTGTAACATTTTAAACGCAAGTACTAATACAATAGTAACACTACTTTTGCTTCTGCCATTCTATTGTATTGTGTGGTTAGAGTAGAGGTCCCCGGGGAAATGACAAAAGAGCAGTGCAAGTATCAATCAAAAAAGTTGCTTGGCTGGGGGTTTATCTCATGCAATACCATAAATTGCACTTCTCTCTAGCTCCCTTGCGAACAGCATCAAGCTGTAACAACGTTACGTAGCTAAGCATGATTATCCTCCCTTGCCTAACTTGCATGCTTTCATACATGAGGACAACGAGGGATTAACTTCCGGTTTTGCAGAATAGGTATTTGGTTACACATTTAAAAAACAGAAGACCAAGTTAGTTCAATAGCATTCGTGTAATACTGTATCCTACGATTCTATGTTATGCATGTACTTATTTACTACTAATTTTCTAACGAACGTTCTTTTTCGCTGAAAATGTACATTATGCACAAAGCTTGCGTAATGCGTATTTAGTTTGTTTGAATGGGCTGTTTTGTAACTTAAGCCTACTTTCTGCGAAATCCTTCCAGTTGAAGTGGATGTTTCATTTTACAATTATCAAAAGGAAATGGCTTGAAGAGGAGTGGATGAATCATAACGACCATGATCAGTAATAAAGCTAGTAAAAAAGTAGTAAGCAAAAGGGCTTTACGTAGGTGCACTGTTTACACAACTCAATTAAATTGACTGATATCTTTTGAAACAGAATAATTAGTCCGCCAGTTGTGTCTATAAACTTGATGTAAAGCTACTGTAGTAACACTTCGCACTTCATCGATCAAAGTTTGACCACCCATCCATTTTGATTGGATTTATCTGTACGCACTGATTAGAAGAAAGACCTTTTCATGGGATTGCCAATAATACAAGTAAACAAACAAGTAAATAATATGGGACCTTGTTATAGGGTAAATAAACCAGTTCAAATAATAGAACATAATAAAACTAAAATACGCGAAATACATGTAGGTGCTTATATGTGTTTAGGTTTAATTGTAAAAGGAAAATGTCGTTTTGAAATAGTACTGAGGCCAAAAGCAGTAGAATTGGTTTTGATGGTTTGCTTTAACAAATCATAGGAACAAAGTAGAGCCCTTAAATTTCCTTTCTTGCAAATTACTCAATAGAAACATTTCCGTTTAACTTTCCTCCTTTTTAAGCTGGAAGCAACAGGATATTAGGAGTGTAAAACGCTGGACAGGATTTCGCCAGAAGTGGTCAAAAGTATGCAAATAAATGGGAAAGGAAATGCACGATGATGACGATGCTGTTTTTTAGCCTTTAAAATACTTGTGTTCCAAAATTCAGTAAAAAAATTTCATTGTGCTACCGTGATGTAAAGGTATGTTTTAGTAATGTAAGCGGATTCAATCTCTGTTTGGTTGAATAATAGAAAAATGGAATGGAAGGACATTGACAGTTCTTTTTTCTCTCTCCCTCTCTTTCTTGTCATCGTTGTCACTAGATTTTATACTATCACAAAAGCATTGTTTGTTGGAGTTTAAAAAAGCGTTTCAGAGAGTTCTTTAAACGAATGAGTGGTTGGTCATCATGATTACATGTGTGCTTTATGTCTGCTTAGCTTGTCTATTTCTACGTACCTACACACATGGCTTCACTTGTTTTTTATGCATTACTAATGCTCCCATACAGCTACTCAATCAAATCAAAGCGAAACGCTAAAAAATGACGAGGACTACTGTACATTAAGGTTTCATGGACTTTTTCTCACAAAAAACAAAAATCTAAAAAGGGATCACAGAGAGAAAATGGATGATGGCTGGCTAGTTTGCTGCATGCAATCCTCATCCGTCGATGTCGTCTCGCGTTTTAGTTCAGCTACTTTTTTGTCCTCGATATTATTTTATTTAGGAAAATGTCATCGTGATTACAGATTGACTGTGAGTGAATGAGCAGCATGTCAACTTTTGCCAATTCAAACAGCCAAAAAGAGGAAGCCAGCTAAAACCTCGAATAGTATAAACGTTTCACTTGTTCGCTTTTCTGTTCCACGTTGACCACTAAATCCAGTAGCGTTAGATGTTTTCCTAGTATAAATGTATCTGAGTCAGTGAAAAATAAATATTTTCATCTGTTTAGGTATATTTTTTTTCTCACGAGATGACCAAAAGGGTCGTTAAACTTCAAAAGATACAAACACACACTCTTTTGACATCATCATCAATGCAATACTATGATTTTATATTGGTTTTTTGTCATAGCCTTCATAGTAAATAGGATGGCATAAAAGCAGTAATAATTTATTTCATACATGTTGCCTTCTTGGGAACTAAATTAGTGCAGAAAAGGAAATGGAAAACCAACAAATAGGTAGGTTTTGTAGTTTTTGCATTCAGCCTTCAAGTTCACTAATTAATTTAGCGAATCCAAAAATGAATTCATTTCCTTCCCGTTTGCATTCTTTCATCTTTGTGAATTTGATACCATAACATGACAGAAATCAATAGCAATTCATTTTCATTGGGTTTGGATTGAAGTGGATCAAATAAAGTAAATCCTAATCCTACTGATATTGAATTTGGAAATTATGGATGTGGGGCTCCACTTCCACTTTAGTTTATATGAAGTGCAATATCATCATCAGTGTGTCAGGATAAATAATCATAAAAAGGACAAAAAAGACAATAGTAACAGCAACAAAACTAAGAATTCAATTGTCAGTTGAATCGGTTATGAGGACAAGAATGATTTCCATTCATTCATTGATTTTATGGGAGCGTTATTTGCAATAAACATACAATATTATAAATTTTTCGTGTGTAAAAATAGATCAATGAACAGAAAGAGACAGAGGAAGAGGCACGACATCATTTAATTAGCATAATCGTCGCCCATATAATATATCCATCCATAATCCATATAGCGTCAGACGTCCGTGTGGGGGACGATTTTTTTGTATACGATTCGACGTTCTGTTTTTCAGCAAAATTAACGGAACTCATAATAATTGCATTGTGTATCAACATGGTATAGGTACGTAAATTGTCTAAAGCATGGTAATTTATGTGCATGCATAAATAAATAGAAATCCAGTAAGGACGAAAGAGAGAGAGAGAAAGAGGTGGGCCGTTGCAAATTCGCATTCAAAACTACAAAAAACAGACATCTTTGTCATCATCAGTCTCATTGCCTAACTCACACGTACACAACAGCAACAACAAAAAACTAGATACACATATCAACATCAATAGCAACCAAAAAAATACTAAACAGAACGGTGATTTCCGTTTGACTTCATGTGGGACAGAATATCCCTAAAAATTAAAACACTGATTTTACTAGCAAAAAAATGAGAACATCTGACATGATGATGATGATTACTGTGATAGAAGACTCAATCATTTTTTAAGCCAATAAACGTAACTAAAACATACTATGGATATTCACCTTTAATTTAACGGACAGTGAGAGAGCGAAAGAAAATGGCCTAATACGTATATATATCTGCATGAATTATTAAAAAGTAGCAGTGACAGTGAATAACTCACCTGCATTATTAAAACACTGTTTTTATTTATTGATGCATATTGTATATTTAATTATTATTGATACAAACTGTTTCACAATGCAGAAATAGTTTATGATATAGATTTAGGAAATTATATGTGTATGCAATCGTACGCACATGTCCAATGCACTATCGTATGCCATAAAATATCGTCAGGCCGTAATAATAGCCACATGTCACATAATATAACGCACAAAGTTTAATGCTGTTTTAAAATCCACTAAAAACGTACGTTCAAATTTTATTCCTCTTTTGAAAAGAAAAAGGGCATTATTGTAGCAGGTAGCTATAATATTATGATGGTTATTACAGCTCCCCGTTTGAATTTCATTACTCTTTTTCAAAAAGGGTAAAAACATGAGCGATTCTACTATTCAATTTTTGTATCTTTAAGTCTACTAGCTAGCTAGTCAGAGTGAGACAGAGCCATTGCTACCGAACGAGCACCACTGGAGCGGAACACCACCACCAGCAAGAGCAATAACGCCAAAAATATGGGATGCTGTATGAGTTGGGAATGGCAAAAGTATTGCAATATTATGCATAATGGGCTTTATGACGATGTGGCGGCGGCGTGGAGAGGGTGAATGGGACAATGTGAACAATACTTTACGTTATAGAGCTAGTAGTTAGTAATAAAAAAAAACTCTCCACTCAACTTTTTTCGATTGAGTTACTGCAACAAAATAAAATAAAATAAAACATAAACCCTCATCATGCTCCCTCGTCAGACATAAACAGAGGAAAAGCAAGAGCACTCACTCATTGTCGTTTGTTTGCTCATTGTTGCTCCACCAGACCTGACGCTTGTTTGTTGTATGGAATGTGTGTGTATGTGCAATACATTGAAATTCCAATGAAAAATAAACAACAGCTCTAACAAACTAAAAATTTGATCACCACCAAAAAACGCCACCATCAGCATTTTAATGCTCATGCTGTGGTATGACAGTAAATACGACATAACGTTGCATGATTTGATACATATTATTTTCAGCAGGCAGAGGAGTAATAGAGCTTTAAACATAACGTAACAATAAATACAAAAAATGCTTACATGATTACAAAACCTCAGTAAGCTTTTTGTGTAGGTATGTGTGGATTTGGAATTCATTTGCTATCACGATTGATGATGATCATGATAAACGGATGGAGAGGGAGAGAAACAGAAAAAAACAGCATTACAATGACCCCCAGCACGGTAATCATTGGCGTCATCGTCATCATCAGTCTGATATCGTGTGATATGTGAATAAATTTGATAAAAAATTGTATTGGAGGAGAGCACAACAACGTTACCAGACGTTAGGTATGCGCTATAATAGGCGATCGTATTTAAACGTAAAAAGTCAAAAGGGAGAAAGGGTCTCTAACAGATTTTATGAATGCCCTAAATACTAGTTACTATAATGATAACGGCAGCAGTACCTTTTATTTTCATGCCTAACTTAAAGTCTAACTTACTTTTGTACTATTAAGTATACTAGGACCAACCTATAGTACTTATTAGCAAAAATAATATGTGAATATATTACGACCAGAGATGACCTAATATAAAAGCATATAAATTATCCATGCGTATTATTGTGATACAAGTGCGCTGTGCTTCCATTTTTTTAAATTTGAATCAAACAATTATTGCTGTTCTGTAATACAGTCATGTCATGTCATACCACGCTAAAATATTTTGTAAGGTTTGCTAATCCAGTGATAATCATGATGATGATGCAACAAGTTTATGACTTTAAACAGGAAATGACACTAGTTGGCTATCTCACTCTGTCTCCCCATTTTTTTAAAAAAAAAGTGATTCTCGTGATGAGCATAATATTTCATTATCGTCGATATAGTGTTGTATCGAATGAAAAAAGCGCTTGGTGATGGTGTAGCTGACCTGACGTGGCCTCCCTGATACTACGCCAATGCAACTATTGCAAATGGAGAAGCAAAAAATTATGTATAATGATGAATAAACTAAAATACGTATATATTTTTATGCATGTGGTTTTTCCGAAGAGATATACAAACGATGATGATGAAACAAAAGAAAGTGCAATAAATAACACCAAAAATGTTTTGTTTGAGTGGAACACAAGCATAATTAATTATTTTTGGGTGATCTTCAACAAGGGGATTTTGTAATTGTGCTGACGATGATGTTACGGACGATAGTAAAATGATCAGTGGGATTTAATAATACTAACAATAATAACCAAGTGGACAACAATGGAAGCTGAGAACAAAAAATATGAATGTTAGGTATGCTATATTATGTGTCCTTCTTCCTTGACTAATTAAACAGGGTACATAACTATCTACTTTGTCTTCTTCTCTTCATCTCTTCTATCCTATTTTATCAACGTCATCATGATTTTCAATATTTCCACTTGATCTTCCGTCTCATAGCGAATTTTAATAAGGATAACATGACGTTGCGTTGTAAATTATTGCATGCATTACTTTCAATAAATTCGATATAGCAACAACGATGTTAGGTTTACGATGATCATGGTCTTTTCGCGACTCCGAAAGTTAAATTATACACGCACAACATGAAAAAGTGTAAATAAAAAAAAAGCTAATAAAGCACTTTTATTTGCAAATTCCCAATAAAATACTATGCAAATTGCAATGCTGTTCATTTGGGTTGTATTCTTTATCATAAACTGTTAATTTAAACTTGAATTTCTATTTTTGCTAGCACATTACTACTAAATTCCTTTGTTCATGTACCAGAATTTAAGATTTTCATCTGAAACTTAATATGCACACAAGTATAGCATTCTCATTTTAAAATTAGATAGATGCACAAGTACCTTAAAAGTTTTATTGCAATTTTCCTTGCCACGTCTAAATATTTTACAAGCTGAAACAAAAACCACGAAAGAAGAAAGCAAAAGAAAGATAAAAAACAGAGACAGCCAGGGATTAAAAAGGAATGCTTAGTAAAGTAGATGCTGTTTTTTGGTGATGATGACCGTGGGCTTCCTTTCCAGATAAAAAAGTAACATACCACATGCAGACAGGTAGTGAAAGTAAGAAGGAGTTTGGGCCATTTGAAGACGTAGGTATTCATGCTTGACTGGTGAAGTAGGCATCTCTACTCTCTACTACTACTACAAAGAGAATTTTTTTGTAAATGTGTGAGTTTATTGGAAGTTAAAAGAACGAAAAAAAGTGTGGCTTCCTGCAAATTAACATTACCATGTATTTTTTAAGTAAAAGTACTCGATAAGGAAATAAGTGAACCACATGAAACTGTGGCAAGCCCCAAAGCAAAGGATGAATGAATCTAAAACAATTTAGCATGACGTAAAGTAGTGTATAGAGCAAAGTTAGTAGTGGTGGCTGCGTTGACGTGTGTAAGGATGTAGATGTAGAGAATAAAGCTAGAAGACAAAATTCTAGGCAGCAAAAAGAAATGCAAGTGAATTGAATAATTGAGTCTAGGTAAGGTCAGATGGATTACTATATATCTGCGATCTTTTGAGAAGATGGAGCTCAACCCCATCTCCTTCTCTGAAAGGTAAACAAAAAAGCTTTCAAGTTTGCTCCAAGGCAAGTTGAGTTGGTTACCGTGCTTCAAAGAAAGTCTTTGTTGCTTGCGCTTCTACTGCTATCGCATAGCAAAATGTATTTGTGTGAGTTGCGTGAGTATACTTTCATTGTGCATGAGTGATTTATCAAGTTGCCCCATTTCTTTTTATATCATGTAGACTTTCTTTTTTTCTTACCTTTCTCTTCGCCCTCATCCTGTTCAATCTTAATTGCTTGGAACTTATCCCACAAATGGTTAATCCTTTTCCAAGATAACTAATGGTTATAATAAAATTGTCTAATATTCGTGCACACACGTGCACCTTGCAAGGTGTTTAGTCCGTCTCTTCCGACTTGGTCGTTGAAACAAAAAACGTAAATATGTAATTAATATTTTTCACTTTCTTGCATGAAATATTTATCAACACTTCCTGTCTTCTGTACTGGTTTTACGTATTGGCTCAAGTTACATTGCAATCACACATGTTTACACACTCTCTTTTAGGTATCCTTCTTAAGCAATTTTTTGGCTCCTCTTCGTGGACAAATTAAAATATTATTTAAAATTGGCTACTTTTCATAGACTTGAATCCAGTTCACTACAGTTATTCCATTGCACGTTTTAAATAGGAAAAAAATAAAAACTCAAAAAAAAATCAGATTTCACATGTAAAAGATAAATGACAAAAAGTAAAGAGAACAATAATAAAAACTTGTATTTTAATAGCACATCATCGTCATCATCACAATCATCATCACGAAATTTCGACAATCACTTCTTCGTCAAAATGTACTATTATTATAGGAGGCTAGCACCACTACTTTATTATTATTGTTGTTGTTTTATTATAGTTAACAATGAAAAGAGAAAAAAGGATGCTATATGACTATAACTTTGTAAAGTAGGTTGCTTTGCTACTTTTTATGCCGCCATTAAACATAGCCAGCAAGCCAGCTTCACTCCACTCTCTCCATAAACTACTACACCAGTACAGTTTCCCAAACAATTGTTGCACAGTAGCTGTAGTACTATTATTATTTCGTTTAGTAAATACCAAAGCACTATTTTAAACAAATAATATGTACCTATTTGACAATCAAATTGACGCGCAGGAACGACAGGAACGATGTGAACAATTCAACTTTAGAAATCACACTGGCAAGAGTTAGCGACAGGGAAGAATGGATAATTCAGCATTGTTGCTTTTTCGAGTGGTTGATGGAATCGTCATTAAGTTAGTCATGATTCACAAAACGTACATTATTTCTAAAAAGTGTTTCATTCCTTTAACATAACTCATTGCAACTACTATTAGCAGTGGTCAAAGGTGGAGAGGGTGGGAGTTAGAGAAAACACAATATTCCATCCTCACTACACTCCACTTCACAATTTCATTATTGGCATCATGTATGGTAAAATAATGATGATCGTAATAATAGCATCACCACCGCCGCTACTCAAGTCCCTCCTGCCACCTCTTTTTCCACATCCAACAATGCAAAAAAGTGGAATGGGATATTTAATGCAGTGAAAAACGCTACGCTGTAGTCGATTTCATTTAAATTTTACGATGCAACCAAGCTTGTTATTGCATGAGCAGAAGCAGAGCATAAATCTACCTTTGTATTTATGTGCGCTTGGATTAACTTCCTGTCCACCTTGCTCCTAGCCACCACCGAAATCACCAACAACCTGTTGTTATTGTTATGGCCTGCCCATGTCCCTAGTTCCTATTGAGAAAAACTCTCTCTTTGTCATATATCCATGCATCTACATTCACTATCTGAATATTACCAATTCCATTATTATCTTACTACGTATTGCAGAAAATATAATAAAAATTAACTTTTAACATTTAGATGGGAAACCTTCATACGTTCTTATTCCTACTATAACTCAACTCTGAAATATTTAACCATCAATTTTGATTTCGAATCAATGTTTCGTACTTAACGTATGGCCCCATCCTCATTGGAGAATTTACTTATTTGCATATATGCTTTGTTCTATCAAGTCATGATGAAAGCATTTGATTCTAAAGCTTGCTATATGAAAGTATGCCACGCCAGTTTTTAAAACGTTAAATAATGGAAGGAAACCAATGTAATAAAGAGAAGATGATGCTGTAATATTTAATATTTAGTACAAGCGTTTCTATATTTATAGCTTGAACAAAATATATCATGTGAATACACACAATAATTTATTTCTGTATGGCCAGTAAGCATCACTAGTTTTGGTTAAGTTTAGCTTCCTTTCATGATGATGATCGTCAAAATTTTAGAAAAAAAATCTGTGGAAGTTCCTCAACCCCTTGAAGCGTCATAATATATGCATGCAAAAAAATTAACACTAGACACCATAACAACACGATGAGCAATAACATATTATGACTGTGCAACTGCATTGGTCATTTAGTCGTAGCTAGAGCTGAGGATGATGAGTATTTTTATAACATGTAATTACAGAACATTAGCAGGTAATACTACTTTCCAAACCAAGTGTGATGACGATGAGACGAGGGTTTTATTAGAACACGATCAACCAATCCGAAACAATTCTGCCCCCAAAAGATCCACTCAGCTACTGCTTCACTGTTTCAATTATACGTGTTACTGTTCATAATATGGAAGCGTCTAAAACCTAGAACAGAGATTTTCACATTGAATCATTATTGACTTCCGTGTTTTCAGTAACTTGTTTGATAGTAAGCGAATGGCCTCATCAAAGCACCTCAGAGGTTTCTCCCTGACGCTGATTTTTAAAGGGAATGTGTAACAAAAATTCATCTTCACTGCGTGCGTTGCGACTGCGTCCGGCTTAGAATCTACACAGTTGAAGCAAGACTACACATTGCAATATGATCATCAATTTATGAGCTTGAATCAGTCGTTACAAACATAACTTTTGATTATTCTGTTACACTCACCGTCAATGGATTTTAAATACAAATTCAGAGACTGTCATAATGAAGGAAGATAAATATCTATGCATTTCAAGTTGGAAATTAAAGTAGCACTGCATACATGAGGATTTTATAAATCCTTGCATTTTATCTGTTTTTATTGTAAAACTTGCTATCAGTAAAGTAGATGAACGAGTACCTGGACAGAGATGGGCTATACGCGGACCACCGCCATGAAACTGACCAAATTTTATTATTTTATTGTTTGTTTTGCTAATGAACTAATTGTTCTAGAAGACGGGTTGATTTCTAAAAAAGTGAACTTATCAGCACTGTGCATCACCAAGGTCTCACTGCTCTTGAATTTTAGTCATGCATAGCATTGTGGTGAGGTGAAATGGAAGGTAGAACAATTTTTAATAAAATATAGTATCCCCAACTTTTGGAAACAATTCATTATTAATTAGCATTTATTATGAGTGCAAAAATATGAAACAGTCATGATAAAGATAACATGCATTAAATCATCAAAATATGAGTTACAATGGTGTTAACTTGGAATATTTATTTTGCATATATGACAAGACCGAATTGAAACAAAAGTAGGATATGGGCACGAATATAATTATAATACCCTTGTTTATTGAACTCGAACTCGACATTACATTTTTCTTCTAAAATAGGTATGTATGTAGCCAAGAAATTGTTGTGGTAGTGGTGGCATAACTATCCACAACCAACGCCTTTGAACTTCTAACTGTATCAAGGCAAAAAGTGGGTATAAAAATGTAAAACTGAACCTCTGAATCGATTTTAACTGTGGATTTTAATTGTTATGTTTTAAGAACTGAAAGGGGCAGGCCAAATAATTGTAATTGCAGTATTAAGCACATTTGTGAGATTTTTTATGATCAGTTTCAAAAATTTGGCTCATTGAGCAAAATGAGTGTAATTTAAGGTTTTGAAACGAGCTATTAAAATATGACAAAAACACTTGCATTTAGATAAAGTCGGTGGAATAACGGTACTTTTTTACCATTACTTTGCATGCAATTGAAATTGTCATTTTGATCATCGTAAATCGTCATGATCATTTTTGCGCATTGCAAGTTTGAGTTCAGACCAAGTGGTGATGGCTACAGAATCGGGAGCATGAGTCCATGCATTGTGGCGTGTTGCATTAGTCAATAGTGTAGCCGTATCGTGAGCTGGATTTGAAGGAATGACAAAATGACAATATTATGATTATGATTCACTCACTATTCAACAATAAAAAATGGAAAAGTAGTTTGGAAGGGAGAAAAAGAGGAGGAACGATTTCCTGGTACAAAACATTTTTTAGAACGAAAAGAGGGGCATTGAACTTTTACGAATGTCACCAGTCAATCACGATGATCATAAAAACGTTACACTCGTTACAGCTATCACAAAATGCAGCTGAATGCTGAGATAGATTTTTGACGTTAACTACAACATTATTGGAAATTTGCAAATGAGGTGGTAGACAACCTATTTCTAATACTAGTAGCTATGGCATTCATGCAAATGATTTTTTATGACTCAATGACTAATTTTAATAAAGCGAAAAGAATTGGCACAGCGTTTTCTCAAGTATTTTGGCCATTGGAGACAACTTTATTTCTATGACATGTCGCTTACTGCTGAAAATGTAACGCTAAGAAAAATGGTAATGCCAACTTGAATAATTCTTTGCATCTGTGCTACAAAGTTGGAAATCGATTCGATAAAGATTTAATTACCAATTAAAGAAAAATATCTTGTTGATAATTGTGTCACAATGACAAGTTTCAACAAGTAGAGAAGAAACAATGATATAGTATCTAAAGTTAACGAGACTTGAACATAAAACAGCAGAATTCTTATTCTATAATTAAATAACTTAATTAAGTTTGGTTCACATATGCCGTCTATTCGAAGTGTATTCTGAGAAACATTTAATTGAATAGTAATTTATTTAACTATATATATCTACTAAGTAGATGTGAAACACAGGGGAAACATCAACCGAATAACAAGTTAATTTGAACTTAAATACTAAGTTATTGTTATTTAATGATTTAACCGGTTTACCTTACAATAATTACCAGTAACTACAAACTACGTGGTATTTATTAACAGACATATACCCATCTCCCTCCCCACAACACAACTGATTTTTGGGAAATTCATTATTTCAGAGCGAACTCAAAATAAAAACAATCATGAACTATCATGATTTACATATTACTTAAGTTCATCATCATTTCCGTTCAGTAACCTTCATCGCTATCCCCATCATATGCATATACACTATCGGTATCGGACTCAGGGTCTTTTTGCTGATATGCTTTTGAAGTTGTGGTTGTTGTTGATGTTGTTGATGATTCTGAAGTAGAAGATTGCGGCCGCGGTGGACGACATTTGACACTCTTTGCACCTCCATCTCTTCCAAGTCCACGCGGAAATTGCCACCCCGTCTTCGCGCGAACTTTCCATTCCTGCTTCTCCGCTACTGGCAGCGCCTTTTAAAAGTAGAATGCGATATATAATATAATCATATGTTTAGTATGAAAGAAAACGCACTAATTATGCTACGGAATCGAATATAAATGAAACAAAAATAAAATACATGTTATGAACTATGACCACATACCTTCCAATCTGGGTCAAATATGCGCATTAGTTCATTAATTGTCCCATCGGTTCCAGTTTCCCTTGCCTTATACCTCATATACAAGCAATACCCGTTTGTTTTAGCTCCCTTGGATTTACCAGCAGCAATCGAACTTTTGGTTTTTTGTGGAGCCGGTAAAGAGCTTTTGGGAACAACACGGACAATATAATTATCGTCTTCGGACCCATCACTTGCATAAGCCTGGCTCTCGGTTGTAGTTGTAGATCCCCCCATCGAAGATTGCTGCGCTTCAGGTCCAGGCTTTTCCTGTTCCTGGAGACATTTTTCTTCATCAGCAAATTCTAATTGCTCGTCAATTGACTCTAACTCCTCAATTGACTCTAGCTCCTCAAAGCAGAAGTTGCTTGAGACATCATCATCAGCATTATATGATGAGTATGATGACATACTATCCCTGATTCCTCTAAGAAACACCTGTTGAAAATCAGGAAGAGTAGAAGCCGTAGCTCCTTGGAATTTCCACATACTGGATGAAGCTGCCATTTCAAGCTGCCCTTCGCCTTCAAGTACTTTGTCTTGCTCAGCAAAATGATCTTGTATCCCTCTTTTGCAGACATCTTTACGGTCAGGCTGGTTGGTTACAGGTGCCCGTAGAAAACGACCTCTACCTCGTCCACGTCCCACGAGACTCTCTTGCATTTCCATTCGCTGTGACACCGGGCAAGGTATTTCGCCTTCTTTGAGAGCCAGTGATTTGAATTTCTCACGAGCTTCATCAGCCAAGCCATAGTTTCCGGATTTTTTAACTATTGCGGTCAAGCTGTGAGGAACTGGTGCATTCTCATCACTAATGCAAACATATTTCCCCTTCCCATTAGGTTTCATTGCAATCATGGTTTCTAAAGGCATAATAGCAAATCAGAGGGAAATATTTTAGAAATGGAAACCAGGAAGCATTCAATCGGCAAAATTTTATCGCATGATAACTAACATAATAATATTATAATGAAATTAAGATTAAAGCTGAAACTTTGCAATTACCTGTTTGTATGTACTTTAGCTTTTTTCTGCTAGTAGCTAGTTGTTCAAAACACTTCTGTTGTCAATTAGACCCTTATAAAATTTTGTGTAGATGATTTGTTAGTTAGTATTGATTTGGACGTCTTCCAGTCGGTTGTCAATCTCGCCTAAATTAAAAATAGCCAATACATTGATTACATGATTACAAAAACCCATTAATTGAATGTCAGTTAACATTCCAAATTTATTGCAGAGTGCAACTGCTTCAAACATTTTAATAAGGTTTAATACGAATGACGAAGTAGTATTTAATATAAATGAACACAGATAATTCATACAGTAATAATGCAGTCACCTTTTTTCAATAACAGTTCCAATTATAAGAAGTGTATGCACACTTTCCCGTAGTTTGTTCAAAATTTGTAAAGCAGGAATTTAGTAACTAACTAACAAACTGATAATTTTAACTGATAAACAATTATTCCTGACTTCAGGCAATAAATACTAATTTTAGCTATACCAAACAGTGATCATTTGATCAAGTCCGAGGGAAAACCGACCAACGAAATAATACGATTTCACAAGTCAACTAAACTCAGCCAGCAGAAAAAGTGAAGAACAAGCACAAGTACCTATAAATTTATGGAGCTCGAGCTCGTGCTCGAGTCAAATTTTGTGATACGAAAAGATAAGAATCTCAAGATCTCAAACCTAAAATGCAAAAATTCTAAGAAAAATGCATACATTCGCATTCTTCGTTGTTCACAAAACATACAGTATTATTGCCATATTATCATAATCTTTTAACGTGAAGTAGACATTGCAATCATTGCATTTACTTTACAAACCCAACCTACATCTTTTATCCATCATATTATTGGCTTACGGAGGTATATTCATTCATCATAATATCATAATTCTGCGAGAGGTGGGTAGAAAAGAAATGCATTCGAGCACCAAGAGTAATAGCCTCCCAAGTCCCAACACAATCCAAGAAAATCTGTTTATGACGGTCGGCGGTCCTTCAATTAATCTAATAATCCAACAAGTTTCATGGTAGCCGAAATGATGAGATGCAAATTTTAGTCGTCGTCGCGCATCGGCTTTGTGGTGGGTGCATAAAAACTTTCCATGTTTCTAAGATGTTGCTACAGTAGCATCTAATCTAATCCCTTGTCCTTTATCTTGGAATTGGACTGAAATTCAAATTATCTTTGAATCTTGAAAAGTTTTGCTTTTATCAACTGTTTCCTTTGAATGTTTCTTTTTCGTTAGCTGCTATGGCGAGATCAACATCGGTAGATGGTAGATTGGTGGATGTTAGTAGATGATGAAGTTTCTACAACAAGCATAAATATGCATACACGCACCGAAGAAAGGAACACGGTTGCGTTCTCCTCTGGCAGGTCGCATTAAGAAGTTATAAGCCTGAGTGCATGCAATATTGATGGGCATTTATTGTGAACTGAACAGAGCATTTTTTATTCGATAAAGACTGATTTTCGTTCCCTGATTTACAATTAAAATCTTAAAATGCAAAACAAAAAGTTAATGTCGTTTCCAAAAGTTCTCATGAGGAGTTGAATTGGTTTTAGTTTCCTAATATCCTAATCGTTCTCCTGCCTGTCCAAATCACACAAAAAATTGAATAGATGATAGTTTAATTCATTCGACTTGTGTCGTTGTGTCATCGAAAAAATTTCGGTTGGATTAGAGCAGATTATTAAACGTACTTAACCTACAAGCTATGTAACCTAACTATAACGTAACCTACCATGTAACCTACTCCGACAACTCCGACCGCACCGTAATGATCTTAATAATAGTCAGAATTATATAATTAACAACTGCAAATTTTCGTTGCACCCGAAGATAATGTATGTAGAGCAACATCAATTGTAAAGGATTTACCCGACAAGCAGGGGTCGAAAACCCGGAGCAGAGCGACCGGAGCCGCCCCCGGGGCTTGTGGCCGCTGCTAGTCCCGGGAAACTGTATCCTCTCCTCTATATATAAGTTAAACTTGCAGATATGTGTACAGGGTGGAAATAGAACCCCGAAAACTGGATCCGTGATCGCAGTTAATGACACAGGCGAGGCTAAAGTTGAAGTAAATACGGTGGAAGGTAGGTTACATGACTGGTAGGTTACGTGCCAAGTAGGTTACGCTACAGGTAGGTTACATAGTAGGTTAAATACGGGTAAGTTATTTACGTATGATAATCTGCTTTAGCATTATAGGGCATTATCCATTTTGTGTTTGAAAATTATGATGGCATCCCTTCATCATCTTTATTCTCCTCTAAACTCTACATAGATTGCAACAGAGAGGTAATTCTTTCACAGAAAAGAAGACAAAGCGAAAGTTAAAGTCGGTTAGAAATCGGAAAAAGTCAAAATAGATAATAAATAGAGCGTTGAAGAAGGAATGTCATAAATCGCATCTCGTCTGCCCGTCATGCAAATCGTATCTCGATAAGTAAATGGCCCTATCTTATTGAATGTACGAAAGCAAATAAATTATCGTCAGAAGTTGAGCAGGTCTCTCGACTACACAGTCAGTTGTGTTTGTTTATTGCTGACTTTTTCTTGGGCACTATTCGTTGTTGTCAGTAATTTCATTTTTTTATTGTTGGACATTTTAAAGTGTGAACTAACAACTGTTCGCATGTAGTAACAAAAACAACCGGTAAAAATAAATCATCGATACACGAAACCCACCCGGCTGGCTGTTCACTTTTCAGTTGAATCATTAGTTATAATATTTTGTTGTTAGTTAGTTAGTGAAGCATCATAAAAGGTAATGCAGCTAGCGTTGATATTTTTAGTAGTTAGAGGCAAAATATAACGTACTTACGAAAATTCTTGAAATCGGGTAGATTTTAGGTTAGCATATGCATGTAGTACTTATGATTACCTGCACTTTTCCACCGTTGAATTTATTTTGAAATTAAGGATTTCAGATTATTCCCCAAGTGCAGGGGCTGCCAATGCTGTTTATAAGTCCATACAAATGTAAAAAAATACGTAATATGTGGTCAGTATCAGTGATATAGATAAACATGTTAGACATTCATCATTTGCCATTCTTCGCGATTCTTTTTCCTGCTTTTCAATAAGTTCTGTATTTTTTCTACTTATTAATGTCATCTGTGGGGCTCAAGTAAGATTTCAGAATCACATTGCCTCATCTCTTGTGGAACAACTTAAAAGTTACCAGCCATAATATGTGTTTGCGCACTGATCTGTACTATACGAAAACTTTTTAATGGGACACGAAAAAGTGCTAAAGCTAGTTAGGCAGGCTTAAGTCGTTGACCTATAGATACAGGCCATTTCAATAATCTGGAGGACTTTGGATTTTTTTGCAGTGTTAGGTGTTAGAATTATTAAAAGGTAGGACTCTTTGAAAGAGGTGGGGGACCCCCACTGGGGGTTGTTTTCGCTTGATCTCATCTCAGCATATAGCATATTCATTAGTGACCAATGAGTAATTTAGGTTTTAGACGTGTAGTACAGTGGTGTGTCATGATTATCTAGTTTTGATTTTAGCAAAATAGTTTTTTAATAGTAATTTTTCTAGAATTTAGCCATTAGTCAGTGTCGGAAACTACATCTATTGTCATTGATATTTTATAATAACCTTGTAAAAACCATGTTTGTTTTCTAATTTCTAGTGCTAGGGAGCTAGGATAACGGAAATATCGCCTAGAAACGTTTAATTAAACGTAACCATGGACTTTGACGAAGGCATCGGCAGCTGCCAGGAAGATCTGGCGCTTGGCCAGTTCGCACGTCCACGTTTTCGACAGCCACTTGATTTAAGGTAAGTCCTTCGCTTTTTTATGAACAGTTTTTTATAAAGGAAGATTTTGTCAACACTTGATACCAGAGTTGACATTCCTTTCAGACCTAGTTATATACATAGTTGATATTTGTCTCCTTTATTTTGTTTCTCTTAATAATGTGTACAGAAAGACATTTGCCGCTGGAGGCACAATGTTTGAGATTGATGATGATGAGGATGACTGGGACTTGTTTGAAGATATTGAGGAAGAAAATTATGAGGATGACACGTATAGGTTATTCCACTCATTTGAGCCAGCGGATACAAGAATGCGAGTAATGGAGACGGATTCGGCAGAGGGCAGACGTCGCCACTTTGATGCATCCCAAATTAATGCTATAAAGCTTGATACAATGGAGCAGCAAATGGATAACGTAAATGAAGAAGGAACCGTCAAAAAGATGGTAAAGTACCGTTATTGCTAAATAATCCAGTGGATAAGTTTCTGGCAGCCTTTGGAATCATTGTTACTTTTGTATTTTTATTTATTTGTGAATTTGCAGGTTATTAAGCAGGGTAATGGACTTAAGGTTCCTAAAAGGTGTCGCTTATATTTTCATTACATGGCGATTGCGGAAGGTACGTGTGAGCCATTCGACACATCTCTGATCCGAAAGTACCCTCACCGTGCAGATTTGCGTCAAGAAGGAATTTTGCTGCCAGGGCTCGAGCAGGCGGTTCGAAGCATGGAATTAAGTGAGGCGGCACGTTTTATTGTGTACCCATCTTTGGCTTTTGGTGAGAGTGGATGCCCTCCCCGAGTTCCTGCAAGTAAGACAAAAAAGCAACATGAATAATTATTTATTCGTTTCATTTCGGTTTAGTATCTTCTATAATTTCTTTTACAACCTCATTTACTTAAAATAGACGTCAAAATCCTATATATTGTGGAGACATTGCAGTATATTGATGAGGAAAAGTTAAACACACCGCTGTACATGTCATTAGAGGAACGTAATGCCCTTCCATTCGAACAAATTCTCAAACTTAGCGACGATCTGCGGACGCAAGGTAATGGCTGCTACACAGAGAAAAGGATGCAGGAAGCCATCAAGAAGTGGCGCAAGGGAGTACAAATTTTAGAGGACTATGCGGCTGCGGACGAGGTCATCTGCTCCCAAAGGACGGAAATTTTGCATACTTTGTATGCTAACATGGCTCAAGCATATCTGAAACTTGAAAAGCCTGCACAAGCTTGCAGTGCATGCAAAATTGGCTTGAAAATGGTGGACGGGATGGACTCTATCAAGCTGCTTTATCGGTTGAGAATATTCGCCAGTTATGTGAAAGCCCCCAGATTCATATTCAAAATTTCTAACTTTTTGATTATGAACTGAGTAAATGTCATAGGGAGACTCGAATGCCGTCATAAAAATCATAGGTTGCAATTTTAAAAAATTCAGTAAGGGAGGTCAAAGGTCAAGGGGTCATTCTGTTGGGATCGCCCTACTCCCACAGATTTTGCCACAGGGCTGAAAGTGAGTATTTATGTGCATAACATGATAAGCTAGGACAATATTTCCTTTACTTTTTCGAAAGTCCCCTTTTTGTTAATTGCATAAAGAAAATTCCATATTTAGCAACGTCGTCAGTGCTTCAATGAACTGTCAAAAATGAATTTTGAATGTGAATTGGGGGGTTTCACATGAATGGCGAATATTCTCGGTTAGAAATTGATGTATCTCTTTAATTGAAGGTGACTGAAATAAGTTGTACTTACGTATAATGATGAACCAAATGATGTTGTATTTTTCAGCTTTGCCAGGGCCAAGTTAATGTTGAAAGATACTGATGCAGCGCTGGGGCTAGTGGAACGAGGATTAAGGATTGATCTAGAGAATGAAGACCTTAGAAAGCTGGAAAATGAGGCATAAGTTTATTTTTTGTTTTCTCTTTCTTAATGTGATAATATTTCATGCATTGCGGTTTCTGCGATCTTGAAGTGTAAAATGAATAAACAGAAAATATTTGTATTAATAATTGCTTTCAGATTCGCAAGGAAGATGGTTCGCAAATAAAGGCCTACAAGAAAATGTGGAGTGGTATCTTTAAACCAAAGGCAAACTCATCGTCTGATGAGGTCTCTAACGCTCCGAGAAGGGAATCAAAAAAATTATATCCTGAACTACCAAGGTCTGACTCTTTACTTGGGATTCAAATTCAAGAAGAAGCTAGTAAACAGGAGAATCGGTTTGAGGTTCAAGATTGTGTGCAACAATTGAACGACTTGAAGATCGACGATAGCAATGATTATCCGAGGAGTGATTATGATATAGATGATTTAGTCACCCCCTATATGTACTGTTCTGATGATTATCGCAAAGCAGCAAAGCAAAGCCTTCCATTAAGTGAAGTCAACGGGGAAGAGAATAATGACATCTTGGATACTTTACCATCACCTTTCTTCGACATCTCCGAGCTCAATGAGGAAAACGAAAATGTAGTTCGTGAAGAAAATGCGGATGAAAAGTCTGAAGGCAAATCTAAATGAAAAATGAAGTTTAAAAATAGCACAGCTATTCTACTAATTGATTGGCTTTAATTTTCAGAATGAGGTTTCCAACCTATGTTTTAACTCTTGATGTTAACAGCTTTATGAAAACCTGTATACAGTTCCTTTATATCCACAGATATTTATTTATGAATTTATTAATGCTGCTTCTTTTAACCGAAAATGTTTTATGAGAAAATATTTCAGTTGGTATGATGAACATATGGTTAATGTAGTTCATTGTCCTAATGATAAACTTTTAGTTCCTATTCCTAAATTAGTCGGCTCTTTCATGTATTTAAAATTAATTTGTAATCATATACCGTCTTAATTTGTTTCCATTCTATAATTGTTTTTGTTACTCAACGTTTTCTGTCAATCAATTAAATTTTACTTTTACAATGACGAGTTGTTGCACATGCTTTATACATTTTTATATTTTGCATAGGCCTTAGGTCAGCTTGCGTACATAATGAAATCGCTTCATCAGATATCCTGTCGCCTGTCACCTTAGGGATAAACATAAAAGTAATTTTCATTGGTTTATATCTTATTTTAGCAGTGCGAGCAATGGTCTTCTGATTAATGTCATGAAATGAATCATCATCAATGTTTAAGATCTAGAAATCTCAAAAGTTTATCTGAAATTTTTTAACTACATTAGCTTGTTAGTTTCATTATGGATGAATAAAAAATAGAACGTCACTCTGAAATCTTTAGTCAGAATCAGAAAATGTTTCATGTTGAGCTCGCTCAAGAAACCGGGACATTAATAATATAGCATTTTTCGTTTCATTTTATTAGGTTTGTGTATGACAGTCATTGGAAAGAGTAGAGATATCTCAAGTTTGCTGTTAGATTATCAGTTTCGTTATTTGTATTAAAGAGTTAAAAGGTCATATGACTTTATTGATAAATATGTTGTTGAAAGAAACTGGTATTGACTTATGCAAGATTGCGGTGGAATGAATAGGACTGCTTGTGTTGACTGTGAAGTACTGCATATAAGATGGGAATCGATCAGATATTATGTACGTAGTACCTCAACCATTATATAATATTTTTCATTTGAGCACCAATTGATAAACTTATAAATACGACGAGTCAAACGTCAATATGTTATGCAAAGTTTAGATTTAGTTAAAACTAAAAAGAAGTATGGTATATGCTCTATACTTTCAACTAATAAATTATATATGAAATTGATTACCCACACATGTCATCGAATGCATTTTAGAGGCATGGATAAATCATGTCATTTCATGATCGCCTGAAACATGAAAAGAAAGGTTTCACCATAATTTGAAGCCATTTCAGTTTACAACTTAAAGTGGTTGAGGAAGGATATCGTTGAAAGCATCTTAATTTTTGAAAAACTGTGGAGGAAAATTGACAAAAATGGAAACCCTTCATCATACAAATGTTGACGAGACCACAGAAGGTGCTCCACCAGATACAGTAAGCTACTTGTAATTATATGATCTTAAAATCATGTTATACGGGTATTTGATTTCAAGAGTACAGATTTGCGTACAAATTAACATTAATATTGTGTTTTAATCATCATAGCCAATCTTAATGAAAGGTGGAAATTACATTCGAGAAGGCAAAGATTCCCATAAGAGCACCTGCATAATTTTTTCCCTGAAAGAAGAAGTTGGAGCTTTAGCAAAAGCTTTGAGAATTTTCCAGGTACTTGTATAGTATACAATTTACACTTGACACGCCATAGATTTAAGTTTCATGCATTTCTTTCGGAGGTGATTGAGTTAAAATATGGGATTCATTGTATTAAGCATTCACGCAAAGTATATTTTTCCTTTCTTTAATTTATAGCACAATCATGTCAATCTTCTTCGTATAGAGTCGAGGTCATCCAAAAGACACCCTGGAGAGTATGAATTTATTGTTGAGTGCGACACGACTGGGGGAAATGTGAACGCAGCAATGGAAGCTCTCCGTGACATCTGCATTTATATCAAGATAATTTCAAGAAATTATAAGGATAACTCGGGTACGTAGATAGACGGTAGACAAATAGTAGGGAAATTTTAGACAAGGTTTGTATCATTTATTCATTTTTTTTATCATGAAAGATGTCACTCCGTGGTTCCCTGGAAAAATCAAGGATCTGGACAAATTTGCCAATCAGATATTATCGTATGGCTCAGAATTGGATGCTGATCATCCTGGATTCACTGATCAAGTTTACCGAGACAGAAGGAAGCAGCTAGCTGATATTGCATACAATTACAAGCAGTACGAAAACAAATATTTCATTAATTCTTATATTTCAAATACATTTTCAATTCTCCTTTCTAAATGTACAAGTTTATGAATTTCGGATATTTTTTACAATTGCAGTGGTCAACCGATACCAAGAATCGATTACACGGCACAAGAAGTGGAAACTTGGGGCAAAGTCTTCCGACAACTTACTAATCTGTATCCAACTCATGCATGCAGAGAGCATAATCATATCTTCCCATTGCTCGTGGAAAATTGTGGATACCGTGCAGACAACATTCCGCAACTGCAGGATGTCTCCGAATTCCTTAAAGGTTATGTGTTTCTTTCATTTTTGAGCGTTGTTTTGTATGTCAAATTCAATTGATGAAACAAGAATTTTCTGTATTTGTTGTCTCCAGATTGCACTGGATTCACGCTGCGACCTGTGGCAGGTAATGTCATTTTACTCGATGTTTCAGTGCAACACGGTGTTTTGGCTATTTATGTTTTTTTGTGGAAAATTGAAAATTTGTAGGTCTTCTGTCATCGCGAGACTTTTTAGCTGGTTTGGCGTTCCGTGTTTTCCACTCTACGCAATACATCAGGCATCATAGCGCACCTTATTACACTCCTGAACCGTATGAATAAGATTATGTCTTATATTTTTTAGTGAAATCTTTGCACTAAGAATACTTATGTTTCAGTTATGCATCAAATTAAGATTGTTTTATTTATAGGGACGTATGCCATGAATTGTTGGGACATGTGCCCCTATTCGCAGATCCGGATTTTGCTCAATTTTCTCAAGAAATTGGCTTGGCATCACTTGGGGCTCCCGATGAAGACATTCAAAAACTGGCAACGGTATGCTAATAAGTAGCTATATGAAGAATCAGCCACACCGTACATAATGACACTTTATAATGACATAATTCATTATTTGTGCAGTGCTACTGGTTTACTGTGGAATATGGATTGTGCAGACAAAACGGAGAGATAAAGGCATTTGGTGCCGGTTTGCTAAGTTCTTACGGGGAGCTTGAGTATTGCTTGACAGATAAACCAGAGCTGAGGACGTTCGATCCTGAAAAGACCGGAGTTCAAGAATATCCGATTACAGAATACCAGCCAATTTACTATGTTGCAGAAAGTTTCCAGGATGCTAAAGAAAAGCTTATGTAAGTCCTTCCTAAGTTAAGCCATAATGTTCCATTGGTGGCATATCACGATAAATTCTCCCTGACCTTTGTCGATAGTAAATCTTTCAAACCTTTAATAACTAGGCAATACGCAAAGACGATTGATAGACCATTTGCAGTTCGTTATAATCCGTACTGCAGCAGTGTGGAGATATTGGATTCAAAACCCCAAGTCGATAATCTCTTGAAGGATATCAGACACGATATCAATAGACTTCAAGAGGCCATGTCTAGAATTGCATTTGAGTCCCAGTCGTAAAAGAAAAAGTGTTGAATAACGAGCGTACCACCACTCACTCATTCACCATTTCAGAATACAAAAAATAAAGATGAATATTCAATTTAAAAACTACTGCATGCGTCCGTTTCTATAAAAATATATAATACAGTTTCACTAATAATCTAATTGAATAATAAACTTATCAATTATCAAATCAATTATCAACGTGTTAGAATATACATTAAATATCAGTCATTCATTAATTGACATTTGATTAAATAAGTTAATTAATTTAACAATCATGTACCAAATTGTGTTGTCTCAGCGCAAAAGTCAATATTCGATATTGCTTCAATTTTAATTGTGATGAATTACATTCCATTGACTCTGGTTCCAAGTTTTCTATTACAAAATCTCAACGGGAACGAATATTTGTATAAACTTTGTACTGGTATCATGGCCACGGTACTAATATGTATGGTAAAAATGCATATATTCAGTTCAAGGTTTCAGTCTTATAATGCCCCAACATTATGAAATACTTCTTGGAATTTCCTTGAAGCAGTTTTAATTTTTCATGAAACTTTTATAAACTGATAAATGTATGATACAAAAGGTATTCTAGACTCCCGACAAGACAATATGTTTCATTATTCATTGCAAACAGGGATTTTATGTTTTAAACTCAAATGGACTCATCACTATACTATCCCAGTATTTCAAGAAATGTAGACTACGTATTTTTAATAGCATCTACATCTTATTAACATTTGCCATTTTCTACATAACATCTAAACATCTACTATAACATTTTACTTACACTTGATTTACAGTTGTTGTAGTATGCATTCCTCATTGTCGAGATGAGATCACATTTTGAATATTTGCAAGGTTGCTATTTTCATATTTATAAAGCGAACCGATGCTGTATGCACAAACTTTCATTATATGCATGAATTGAATAATTGTGCACGAAACTTCTGCCTACACTGCCTACATTTGACATTCCAATAAAATAAATCTGCCAACAGCAAGTTTTGAAATACCTAGCCACTTAAGGTTATACTGCCTGGAATGGAAGATTTCATTAGTCTAACATGCCTACATGCTTTTTATTTAAAACTAAAATAACCGTTAAATTAAAAATTACTTTGTTTATCGACCCGATCCGCCAGTTAATGAATTAATAAATAAAATACTCCATACCTATCCTCAATCAAAACATTGAAAACAAAATTTTACTCAATTTTTAAAATCCTTCCCAATGATGTGCTACAAGCTATGTAGTGTCATGCAAAAAAATCGAAATCTCAACAGTCACTAACGGTTTCCGCTAGCCGTTCGATTTCAAAAACTAATCAGATCTGCCCATACACGATAGGAATCATTTGGCAAAAGTTTTCAAATAACAACTGTTCACGCGTTATCGTGCGGATAGACGGACAAGCGCCTCAGCCATCTCTAAATTTTGTAAATCCTTGCTTTTCGCCAAGGAAATAAATATCTCAGGAAATAAATAAATAAATTCGCCAGGCAACAAGCGACCTAATTGAATCGGTAAATACTGGAAATTACTCTTAAAGGCAATGTACAATGTACCACATCACGACATCACAACCAGCGCATGTATTCCATTCACTTTCACGACCATGGTTGCCAAGTTGCCATGGTAACAAGATAAGAAGTACAATGTGCTGTATGCTCTGTGCCTTCTCCTTCTCATTTGTGACTTATGGAATTGTATAAAAATAGTCATTTGTCATTGGTCAAAGATTTATGCGCATATCATTTATGTTGAGCAGGCAAGACAAAGGAAGACAAAAGAAAGGAAAAGTGAGCTTCAGGTTGGCTCGAGTCTCCAAGTACCTACCAGCATTACTAGCTATAAAATAGCAGCACCAAGAATTCTCTTGTTGACTATCCTACGCAGATTTACTTACGCATGTCATGTCTATGCACTTCTTGTAGAGATTAAGAGAGCAATGGAACATAACCATGCATAACCACAGCATCTTCTTGCCCTTTTACGACACGAATGAAATTGATACGCTGCTTTAGTGAAAAGGTAACCAAAGCAACAGCAGAAACTGAGGAGCCACTTGAATAAAAGTGAATGGAGGAGCAAGGACACACGTCTTATGTGTGTGTTTTGTTCGTATAAATTTAATTCGCACACGGTGGTTCAGTGAGATAGATAGCGAGATTTGAGGAGATTATTCACAACAACAACATATTATTACGCATTTTTTATTACACAATCTGTTACTTCACATATGATACAGACGAGGACGAGGTGTTAATCAATGTATCAATAGTTAATATGTGAAATAATAGTGTGCATAGTGTCTATAAGAAAGGGATTTATGGATTGCTTCATGTGTTCTCCCGTTCTCCGCGAAAAAATGAATATTTAGTCAATTAAATTGAAAATTGTAGTGAAATGTTTTGGAATTAGGTAATAAATTTATTAGATTTTTTAGTGAATGGGAACAATAATTTTGTAAGGCTTTTTGAAGATCAAGTGTTTAGAGACAGAGTCAGGCAGGATTGAAGAAGAGCAGAGGGATGAACAGCAAGCAGTTTCTGCGGATGTATTTCAGAAGAATTAGCTGAAAAGTTAGGAATTAGGAATGAAGTGATTTTTTATGTATTAGGTTGCTATTATAGGTAGTCAGTTTATAGAGCATTTTATACTGAGGGAGACAGGAGACTGGTAAGTTCCTTCCTACACAGATGATATTTTTGTTATTTTTATTTTTATTATGTGGTAGTGGTGGGTCAGGTACGGGTGGTTGTTTACTATTTCATCACAAACAGTCAACAGCGGACAGCTGTGAGTGGTGGTGGTATGGCTTCAGGAGGTGTCAGACCTGATCAATCATTATTATCATTTGTCATTATGTTATTTATTTTCAGTTTTTGTCCTCTGGCACTAATTCCAGTGCTTTTATCGATTTTCGTGTTTTGTCGAGTAGTTAGGAATTGAATTTAGTTTAGTTATAGTTTAAAATGTGTAGGAATATTTGTTGTTTGTTAAAATTGTTTTGTTACTTTCAGACGGGGTACGGGAGAATCAAGTAAAGCTCGAAGTAGCTTGCAGTTCGAAAATGGATCAGCAGGCAGAGAATTCAGAACCCGAGGATGGAGAAATTCTTGATGAAAATGAGGAGTCTAGTCCAGAGGGGGAATATGAACACAGAAGACCAAATTTTAATAAACGCAGATCTAACAGAAGATACCTCAGAGGATCTCCTGGTCGCTCGAGGGCTGAGCAACATCGGTTCTCCAGATCGGAGGGCCACCGTAGACCTCAAGGTAGCAGTGGGGCTAATGCTAAACATAGGCAACACGTATCTTATAGTCGAAGTCGTTCCGGAGGAGGGTCTCATGCTTATCCACACTATGCGGGTCACTCCAAAAATTCAAGTAGAAGTAGACGCTCACCTAGTTCTTCAATGCGGGCTAGTGCTTCAGGTAGCGTTAAATTCAAACAATCTACAAAAAAGAGGTCTAGTTCCACAAGAGCATGTAGAAATAGGACCTCAGGCAAACGCACTCGAAAAAATGGTCAAGATCATAATAGTAGTCGCAAGCACAAACATAAGCACACAAGAATCAGAAAGAAATCGCAACATAACTACACGACAGGTTTGAAAAATTTAAACGAGTTATTTGTGACAATATGTGTTGCATGCACATCTCGTCAGTACACTGACAGAGATGCTGGTGTGTAAAACTGGTATTCTAATTATTCGTGGTCAACTATTAAGTTTAGATAAACTTTCCTATAAGAGACCATTAATTATTGTATATACTTGTTATTCATGCTGATTTTTGTGGACGTTTGCTTACGAACGTATTGTAGAAAGCATGATCTACAATGTAGAGATTAAATGGGATAGTCGAATCTTTATGTTATTGTATCTGTGTTTTGTTGGTTGTTTATGTGTTTTAATTAGACTATCAATCCGAAGCAAATAATTTGTTTTATTAATTCTAAATTCTAGAGTGGGCATACAGCGGAAGCATGGCACATGCTTCAAATAAAAATATGGGAGAGCTCAGTCGTATTTCGATAAGAGAAGACCATGGAGATTCAAGTATTACTGTTGACGCACCGTTGAGTTTAAACGGTTCTGCAGCTCAGAGTAATATCATTTGCTATATTATAAATAAGTTATTGGTAACCTTCACACTTAATGTAATTTATAAATTTGTCCTTTTTTATTGAATTATTTTAAACAGATGGATTTTGTGAGGCAAAAGTAAATTTACCCCATTCCAACGTCGATAATACAGAACCAGTTAGCGATGACGATGATAGTTCAGTTCAAGTCATTCCAGAAGAAGAAATTGCTGCTATGAGGAAGTCCCCTTTGATAATAACATTGGATACAACCGATACAAGCGATGAAGAAGGCCAAAATAGCGGCAGAAAACGACGCCAATCGACTACTGAGAAAGTCGAGAATGACTGTTATGGTATGGAACAGCTACAAGCATCCACAGGGGAGGAAATTATACAAACTGAAGATAACCAACAGTTTGTCTCCGTAAACACAGATGTCGAAATTCCATGTTCTTCAGCTGCTATAACCACACAACATGAAGCTGTTTCGTCTTTGCAACGCGTCCCTTCTAATCAGGGAACTCATAATCAGCCAGCCGACGAGGATCCTAATGGCGAAAATAGCGAAATAGACGAGGAAATCTATGTACTTGAATTGAGAAAGAAACTGCTGGCCGATCTCAGTGAAAAGACTGTCAAACAAGAACTTGCTAATGCAAGTAGACCCGCGTTTCCAAATAATGAAGCACGTAATGTGGCGGAAATACAGACAGCGGCGGGGGAAGAACATGCTGGTGGATCAATGATGGTTGTAGATGAAGGTATGGATGAAGAAGAAAATGCACTTAGAGAGGTTCTTCTTTCGCAAATGGCTAATAAGAAGAGAAAGATGCTTGGAAAGAAAGACAATGATGCTTCTACGGTTGACAGAGAGAGTGCTGCTGTACCTGCTTTTACACCAAATCAATCGTCGAGTCATGCAATGGTCTCTCCTGGGCCCAGCAATAGAATACACGATGTGGCACTGCTTGGTACTCAAGAGATTTCTCATTCGGCATTTGTAAATCATTCACTCAATACTGGGAGACATTCTATTGCAAGTACTCCAGTGACGCACAGGGACAGTTCCATCTCCTCGAGAGGGCGGCGGGGTCGTAAAAAGCGTCAACAACGAACTAGGAACTTGAGTGGAGGGCTTACATTGCACACGTCTCAAATTTCCCATACCTCTATTCATCATCGTATGGTCAGACTTGGAAATGAACCGTTTAGGAACCTTCATCACGTTATCAATCGTCCAGCTAATATTCGAAACCTTCCAGACAATGACCTGAGGAATAAACTAGTGCGCATTCGCAGGAATGAGCAGAAACAACAACAACAACAAATGGAAGAACCTAACATATCATCTCTTACAACTCTATTTCCTGATTTTGGTGTAGCCGATACGGATATGCGTAAAGAAACTGGAGGGAGAAATTTGGAAAGTGGCTCAGATATGACAATTAGAAGAACAGTTAACTTTAGCTCGAATCAAGCTACATCGGCAACTGCGTCGTCTTCCAACGCCATAACCTATATGGCACCTATTAATGTAGATATTCCATCGGATCAAGCCTCTCTTCAATTGCAAAGCCCACACCATTCGATGCTACAAAATGACCAAACACGTCACTTGTCTCCTTATAATCAACATATCTCTCCCCTTTGTCGCACTCCTTTACAGCAATCTCCTGGCATAGCTATTGAACGCAGGGCTTTGCTTGAACCTCCTGTAAATTACACCATGGAAACGACTGCAGTCGGATTGACCTCTCAATCATGTGTTGGAATATTGAACCAGCAACAGGAGTATCCATTCCACACCGTATATCCATTTGAATATTCTAGTCAACTTATAAGTGCTCCTCCAACCTACGCTTCATCAGGCTACCCTTTTCTACCAAATACATCATTGCACAGTTCACCAGGACTTATCATGTCAGTGGACTATAACAGGCATTCAGAAAGTGTAGCTCCTTTAGATGTAGATCATCGCGTGAATCAACCGCGTGAGATGCAAATGTTTTACTCTGGTAACAATCAGGATGTTCATAACACGATGACCAGTGCTTCCAATGTCTTTCGTGAAGGTAATATAAGCTCAGCTCAATTGGGAGGTTACTCAACGTATTCTGCTGAAACAACAGGAATTGCTCCCCAAGGCCCAAATTCCGCACCCTCTGTGTTAATGTTTGCTGAGAACCAAAGCATAGTAGCTGTTACGACCGTGGAACAATCATTTATGGAAAGTAGTGTTGACCATTCAACCTTGGCGGCTTTGACAAGTAATTCATCACACCCAGCTACAACTAATTACCAGTATAGTCAAACTGCGGTGACCCAGTACATTGAATATGATCGAGCTACAGGGAGAGAATTACGTATTGGAGTTGTCACTCGGAGTAGAGCGCACTCATTAGTTTCAGTAGCCAGATCTTCTGCCAATGTGGAAGTTTCAGTGTCTGGAGGACCACGACCAATTTGTAGCACCACTGAGCATAAAAAGAAATCACTTTCAAAAGAAGGAAACTGTATGGAAAAGGATAAAAAAATATTGCCCGATAAGAGTAGTAACAAACCCAAACGTAAAGAAGCTGATTCAGTGAAAAATATAGGCAACGTTGTTAACGAAATTGGAGGTGCCAATGAGCCCACGTCTGCTGATCCTAGTAAGGCATCTTCTACCTCAACGAACTCACAACCAATCCCAAAGAGCTGTGGAAAAGAAGCACAGCTCACTTCCAGCGTGACTTCAGCTTCAGCTCAGGTGCAAATAACAAATCCCCCACCTTCTAATGAACCAGGCTTGCCTTCAACGTCTTCAGGCAACGCTGCTGCTCTACAGGAAAATAACTCTGGTGGCAGTCTTATAATTGGAGAACCAGAGGCATCGTCGCCCACTTCTACAATTCCGTCCAGCACTGCGTCTTTATCCACTGGTAGCTCTGTTGTCTCAGTTACAGTACCTGAGTCGAGCACAAGTCTTGTCATTTCTTCATCTGGTCTGGGACTGATTAGTTCACTTTCTAGTGGCCAAATTACAGCTAGTACAGCGAAACCCACCACATCATCCGCTGTATTTCTTCCTGGAAACAATGAAGCAGAACCGTCGGCATCATCATCTAGCTTTTTCAATACGATTCAGAGTACTCCTGGTGCAGAATCATCCTCCACCGAATTACCAGTTACAACATCTGCAGTAGGATATGCAGAGTATGTGCAGGTTACGTCTAGCTCCATTGTTACGGGGAATAATGAAAACTTTCCGATAAGTCCTCCTGCTGGTTTATCCGCTCCAGTAGATTCCGAGCATATTTCTGTGACCTCATCTTCATCTGTTAGTTCCAGCTCTTCTCCACAAGAACGTCTACGGCAGCGACAAGGTTTAAATTCCAACGACTCCAGAATAACAAGGTCAAGGGCGGCTTCGGGTCCTTCCATCACTGTTCCTCCTCCGAGATTTTCCCCTGCTGGACGCGATTTAAAAGTTAGGCATTCTCCTTTGTTAGAACTTTGTTCTGTTACTCCATTACGAGAGAGTACTTCTTCACCAGTTCCTGATTCTACTACTGTCGTTCTAAAGGAGACCAACAAAACTGACGATAGGCATACTGGGAGTAGACATGGTGGGGGGAAATCGAATGCATCTAAATCATCTAACTTAAGCGTGCCATCTAAACAGTCTAATCATCAAGCTCAGGTTCCGATCCCTCCAAAGAAATCAATTCAGAAGGTACAATCTTCAGTGCCTCTGAATGAACCGCCTAAAGAAAAAGCTGCTGTCCCCCCAAAAAGACTACCACAAAAGGAACAAATACAAAATTCTTCAAAACGACTACCACAGAAGGACCACTTTTCACTGCTCCCAAGATCGCTACCAAAGACACAAATCCAAATTCCTGCTGTGTCCAAACCGGGTATGATTGGACGTAAGTCAATGGGACAGTCTAAAGCTGTAGTACCTATTGTTGTACCGGTGGCTGATGGTGATACCACAGATGATGATGAAGATGAAGAGGGCAGGAAGAGAGAAAAGGGTAGAAAAACGGATAAAGACGGCGATAACGGGAACAAACAAAAAGACGGTGATACTATCACTGACAGAAATGATCCTATCATGCTACAACAGGTTTTATCCTCGGCTTCGGATCCATCCAGTCCTGCTTTTCAGACATTTCTTGACGAGTTTCTGAAAAATATTCGAAAAAATGTGGATAAACTTGAAATGGAAAAAACTCTTGGCAATAAGAAAGCACCTGCTGACGCCGACAGTAGGTCGCATGAAATCGCTAATAAGGATAAGAATACTGAAGCAAGTTCCGTTAATCTCTTGACCACTGCTGTAGTTGAGCACATAGGACTAAAAAATAGTTCAATATCTAGCCAAAATGAGACAACTGAAGCAGCTTCTACTTCGAAGGTTGCAGGCACAATACATGCCCCAATTAAGGGTTCAGAAGACAAAACAATCCAGAAATCAACTGGGGAAAAAGTAGCCTCTCCTTCCAAAACTGGCAAAGCTACACTGGCGGCAGTGAGTCGGGAGCCCAATAGCGACAAAAGCACAACTCAGCAGAATGTAGAGGCTCAATCGGCCAATAGCAGGAAGCGTCAGGCAAGCCCTTTAACACACAGCGCTACTCCTGCTGCCAAGAAGATACACTCAGGTGAGTCATTAAGTACTTCTCAAGGTAGTTCTGCACTACTTCAAAGATCTAGCGCATCTACATCTTCCATGGCAACTACAATATCACCCATGTCCAAGGCTCCGACAAATTCTTCTTCAAGTCTTGCATCAAGCAGTACTAGTGACATTCTATTGAATTCGAAAGCTGTGATTGAGAGTTTAACGCAGCGAGTGACGGAAACAAGGGATCAAATACAATTGTCATTTAAAGAAAAGGAACTTCTCCAGAGCAGGTATACAAGACTATAGTTCTTAAAGACATCATTTTGTCTATATATTTAGTATACCGACATAGAATGTATATGATTTTTTTGTAGGCAAATGTGCTACGATGAATATAAAGGAATCTTACGGGACTTACAACAGCACACGCGGTTAGCTAATTTTGACATAAAATTAGGCTTAGAGATTGATGACTTGGAGAAGAAATTGGCAGGCTTAAAGAAGAAAAGGGAAACTGCTCATCTAAAAGCACTAGACCTTAATATGACCATTAGGGATAAGTCAAAAGCAGCACTTGCGCGTAAACAAGCATGTCTTACTCTGGCAGGTGAAGTAAAGAAGCTGGGAGATCGAGTTATTGGCGGAAAAAAGTATAAGGTTCCTGATATTTTCGTGGAAAATATAAATGAGTTGATCCGAAGTATGAAAACGATGGACACCAAGCAAACTCCAAACTTACAAAGAGAAAGAGGTGTGTCATTCAAACAACTGATTCTAGAGGAAGGAACTTTTAGTACTACTGCCAAAGGGTCTACTACTGTCCAAAATGTTGGTGCCACTCACCCTCAACTAATTACAACAGGAGCGTCTACTTCCAGCGGTGTTCCTTCTAATATTTCTACCCCTTCCCTTATCCAACAACATAAAAAACCAATCCCTTCCTCCCAAGAAGTGAAAATTAACAACAGCAAGGCTACTACTTTACGCAGTAATTCAACTGTTCCTGTGAAACTGGCAGTTCTGTCAAACGTAGTAGGTAAGAATGTACAGGGCCAGAAACAAAGCGAGAAAACGGTTTCTTCAGATTCAAATACGGACGAACAAATGCCTCCATTCATTACAAAAGCTGTGAGTGACGTTCTGAAAAATCGGAAAGAAGGTAAGCAGGAAGAGAAGGCACGGGTAGCATCGGAAGAACGACTCCCATTATCCGAAGGTGATATATTATCGGCCGTCATCACCATCAATGTAGAGCTGCTGGATAACGATGTTCAAGGAAATCGTTCTCTCCTACAAACCAATACAGCAAGCGGGTTGGTATTCACGTTTCAAGATAATAATAAGTATATTTAAATGTAAAATAAAACTGTATTTCCTCAATGCTCCTAATTTTTGCAGGCATTCAAATATGTGACAATAACATGCAAGCAAGAAACTACTATGTCTTTTCTTCGTAAGCGTAAAGCAGAAGTTGTTTAATGGTTTCAGGGCATATCGTTTGGACCCGCATACGCCCATTTGTCCTGGAAGCTTAACGGAAGGGATTTGTAAGAAAGCAGATTGCAAGTTGCAGCACTTGAAAACAAGCCATGACAAAAACCTGTGAATTTTCGGTTATCTGATCCTGGTCATTTGATGCTCTCTACGCTGTCAGTGAGTTAAGTTATACTGCGCAAGTATTGGTAAGTCAACATTTTGTCTCATTGGGAATGGTTCAAGCAACAGTAATATTTTCGGTGATGGAACCATCTATGTATTCCGGTTACTTAAACAACTCCATTCCTTTTCTGAAACTTGTAAATAGATTCTAATTTGTTTTGTTTTTGGTAAATAAATTTTTTAATGGGAAATCAGCGCAAAAAGTACTTTGTAAATTTAAGTTTTAGTTTTAAAGTTTTTATATTCATTTAGCCAAGTACGGTTTTTTGCTTCTTCCGTATTGGTGGGGTTTGGTTTGTTTTTGTACTGACTTATGACTGAACAAAAGTTTCTGGCTTTGTGTTGTGCCGTTAAAAATGTAGTTTGCTTTTATACAAAAAAACTTGCTTGTTAATACTGTCTTATCTTTTAGTAATAGTTCAATTACAGTGTGATCGTACCTAAAAATAATTATGTAAGCACAAACACAAGTGCACCAAATTATGTTCTCAACAATTTTACTTTACAATCAAATCATTTGTACTTTTTGTACGTATAGATTTTACGACTTTATTGTTGGGAAGTTTCAGTCAAAAGGGAATGTGTGTCACTGTTTTTGTATGTATAGATATTATTTTGGTCAATTTATATGTGTTAAAATTGACTTTTGATTGGGTTTACAGATTTATTTAAACTATCTTTGTAATTCTTGGTTTAATTAATTTAAACTTCACAGTTTATGGAATCGTTCTTGTCTTGCAGTGAAGTGTTTCGCAAACTATTGTTTCAGGGTCGAATTAAGGTTTTGGGATTTTCGCTACCTCAAACACACTGCTCAAAATACATTAATATGTTTTGCAAAATTACGTTCCGTTGTTTACTAACCTAACCTAACCTAAGATTAATAAAATCTGATAAATTAAATGGATTTTGAGACATTTAGGTTGAGTGAGCTAGCAGCTCTAGCTGCCTCAAAATCCGGAAACCTTAATTTGAACCCCTTTTTTCCTAAACCGTCTTTGTTTTCGATTGTGTTAAATAACACATCATGTTTTGTTCATAGTTTTTATACGGTAGATTTCTCGATATTTTTTCAAAATATTTTGATATATTAACACTACTTTTGTCCTGTCTGTATTATTTTCTAGAATGCATAAACTAATGCTAGTTGTTAACTTGCAGTATTTAGGAATAAGACGATAGTTAAGTGAAGATCGAGCTTCGTCAACTTAATGCGAACATGTGATTGTTACATATATATACACTACCAGGCTCATATCGAGTTCAAATATTTTAAATGAAAAGTTAAATTATGTGACAAGGACAACACAACACGCTTCAGGCATTAGGATACATGGATTTTGAATACTTACAATTAGTCAGTAGGTTATGACTGAATTCGAACATGGGAAACGTGCGATTATGTGTTCGGATCTAAACAAAATATTTGTCAACGGAATTTTGGGTGATAAAGTGATGGTGATATTGTTACGTCTTATCTCTCCTGTCCTGTCTCGTACCTTGATACGATACCAAGCTGTTTATAATAATGGGCGTATTCACTCTTCGGAGAGCTTGCACTGTCAAGCCACGTAACTTGGATGAAGCTTGGAATATTTCTTTGGAGATATTTTAGTTAATTCTACAAATAAAGTTCTTATAAGGAAACGCTAATTTGGTGAAACGCTAAGTTTCATGATTACGTTTCTTTCAACGTGCAATGTTGTGCACTCAAAAGTGCCATAATGATTCAGATTCTCACTCAGATATTAATTGCAACTCAAAAGATGCTCAGTACAGAACTTTGTGTCGTGTGCCGTTTGTAATATTTATGAAACGTACTATTATTGCGTTCCAGCACAAAGCAAAGCAAAGCAGATTTAGCGTCTTCAAGCAAGCCATCCATTTTATTTTATAAATTGTAATACTTTCTAAAAGTACATAGAGTATTCTTCCTTCGGTAAGCTACTGGAACAACATCCCGAGAACGCAGTATCTCTCTACCTTGTCAGTTGGAGTTTTTCAGCATCGTCGAACTTTTAATTATATTAATAATTATATTCATTCATTGTGTTGTAGAAGAGTATATAGTTATAACAGTTTGCCTCAAATAAAAAGTGAACAATCTTATATAGAAAAATGCAAAAAAAATGGAAAACGCAGAGGCCAAACATTAAATTTTCTGGACTACACTTCAATTATTTGGTTACCTATAAGTAATTGTGTAAGGAATAGAATAATATGAAATGTATTTTTAAGAGTTTAGTTTATTGTAAATATTGTAATCGTCCAAAGCTAAAATTAATGTATTTTTATATGAAAGGGTAAAATAGATAGAAGATTTGCCATAATCGTTTCTGCTTTCAGCAATCAGTGAAGTTTAGTACACGTGGTGTAATATATTTACTAAATAAGAATTCTTATTTTTGTTTTTTATTTTACCTTTCATTTTGCTGGTCAAATGATGCAGGCGATTCAGAAATTATTAACAAGGATATTATATTGTCTTCATGAATCTCCTGAATACCCAGTTAGTTCAATGTGCCTTATCTCTATGAATTACTATCAAGGTAACAATGGAGCAGATATATGAGATATATAATAAAATTACGCTGTAAGATGATTATATTTAAACCCATATTCCAGTCCAATTTTAATAGTAGTGATGATATACTACTATTTTCGTATTTGAAGAGTACTTATCGAGAGGCGGAGATATTTATTACTTACTAGCTAGTAGATATATACAAAATACATGTATAACCGACTGTGGTTGAGATTTGATGTGTGCTGCAAAAGCACAATATGTGTCAATACTTTATAAATTGTTACATATATTATATGTATTTGATGTTGTTTTAACAAGATTCAATAAAAAATGGAAAACTAAAAAAATCAGTCGACTATGATCATTTCATTTAGAAGCAAAATATTCAAACGCCCCATCTGGTTCATGCCCTCAATTGATTGTATGAAATCATATACTTCTTCAATTTCAACACCTTTAATCGGATACAATTTATTTACCTTCTACATTAGTTAAACTGGATTTCCATGACTAGAATGAAATAATGAGTTCGGCATAATGTTGAGATGTTCGTTGTGCATCAAATAAATATAGGGTAGGAATTGTATTTTTTGTAATGAAAGCTCTCATATCATATGTAACATAAATTTTATACCTCTCAAATTTTCCGGTTCATAAACAAGTGCATAATCGATTGAACATATAGTTTTATCTTTAAGATTTCAACAAAAACGATAGTACGTATACCTATTTTTAGTTATTTTAAATGTAATACCATGACGTGCATAACCGTTTGAAATGACAAGGATAAATTAAGATCTATTATATACCATATATCTACACAATTAATTACCAAAACAAAACTCATGTAAAAATGTGACTAACGCTATTCAATATAAAATTTAGGGGGAAATAAGAATTATTCAAACTTTTTGTTGTATAAAATATTTTGGGATTGTATCATTGCTTGAGCATTAGCCCCTACTACGAAAAAGTATAAAACAGTTAAATAATCTAACAGTATAATTGATACCGTGAGAATAAATGAAGTGCATCAAATGCATCATCAGATTACGGGGCATACTCAACACATGCATTATATATATTGTAATTGATTATGGGACATTCTTAACAATCATCACATTGATTAAATACTATTTTTGTATAGTTTTTCGAACTTTTTGCTTACAATCAGTCTGTTCGTCACAAAGGAGCGAGATAAATACATTAAAGACTGAAATGGTGTCATTCATGTTATAGCTTTACAATTAATTACCGCGATAGTTATAATGCTTAAAATGAAACTGAAATTTAGAAGAGGCTACACGGACCAAAATACATATGTAAATTTCAGGAAGAACATCAAGAACGAAAACGAACACATTTACATTTAGGAAGGGTTCAATTTCTAAAATTTTTGTGAATGAATAGCTTTCCCTGACTTGCCTTATAATAAATGGCAGATATTTTAATAGCAGGTATCAGTAGTACAACAACAGTTGGTAATAAGTTTAGAATTTTAACCCCTTGTAACAAAAATATAAGTAGTAATAATTACAGGACCGTACATAATTTTTATAATGCTCGCTCGTACATAACAAAATTACAGAGTTGATTCTAATAGCGTTCAAGGTACTCTGATGCATTATTTGAATTATTTGCACCGCCACCGTTGGCATCTTGATCGGCTCTGTTGTCAAGCTTGCTTCGCCTGGATTTAACCATGTAAATAAAGTATGTTATGATTTCTTTTTCGTTGTCAACTGGAACTGTTTTAAAATGTCTGGTCAAGATCTAGAATGCAAGAAATCATGTGAATTATTCTCATCATCTGAATGCATGCTTTGTTTTCGAAATATGTACTCCAAAATTTTTATCGTATTAACAAGAAATTTCATACGTCTGCCAGTTGTGCTTTATTTAATCCTGGTCGGGTCGAAATTTTAAAATGTTTCTTATACCGTCGCAGTGTATTAACCTGTAACTGGTACAAGTCAACCTCGGGAGTATCCTCGGTTTCATTCATTTCGTCGTCAGATCCATGCTTTTGGCGGGTCCTTGCATTCTGTATCACCATTTTATGATGATCACAAATGTAAATGTGATTGGCCTAGTATGTTCAAAAAACCAGAAACAAATTTCACATATATTAAAAACCATTAATTCAATAATTTCCAAGTATACGGATACTTTCAACTTTCATTTTTACACTAAAACCATTTTTTGTTTACAAAGTACGCATTTCTCATAGATCATTCATTCCTTACATTTGTGTCAATCTCTAGCTTCAACCTCTTATAAAACGCCGTTCTTTGGACCCTCTTACTATAGCTGGCATTACCAGCTGGACGCTGACACCTTCGACTATCATCCAACAAGCAACAAACTTGATTTCGAGAGGCAGCAGTTGAGCCGCTGCCTCCACTTGCACCAGGAATGTATGATGATCCTAGACCACTTGTAGATCCCGAACCACCACCTCCAGATGGTCCTGGGCCAAAGTAACTACTCCCAGGACCCCCTGATGTGGATTTCGGAGGATTCGGAAAATCATCATAATCATCCTCACTCATATATGCATTCCCTCCCCCACCGTTCATATTTCAAACTTTATTTTCTTAAAGTCTACGTCAGCTACTTGTAGCCCACCCTCAACCCTTCGTAAAAATTTAATTATTTACTAGCTGCAGCTCTTACGAGCTCAGCTCAGCTCGAGAAATAAATTTTAATCAGAGACCACTAAAATGACTCAAACTTCATAGACCAAGAAGATCTTCTAACGACTAGTTTGCCAGCTATAGTTTATCCATCAGAAAGTCAGTAGTTTGAACACAAAATACATTTGCCCTCAACGTCTCAACAGTTACATTTTACGATTCCCCCCAGCCAACTGCCAACTGCTGCTTCTTCAAAATACAGAAACAGTCCCTGTCCCAATTAAATCAAACCCAGTAAACAATGATACACTCTCTCCCTCCAACCACTCAACAAATACCCACAACAATCATGCAATATTCTAGATAACAAATCACCCAAAACCCGACGATTAAAACCCCCCAAAACAATCAAAACTGACCACGGCACCAATCACAATCGGATCAGATGGACCAAGTGATCATGCCAGTGTGTAAAATGTCATGACCAGAGAATCAGAAGCGAATGCATCTTCTTCCACTAATCTAACCCACTAAATGTGTACATACATGCTAAACATGCTTGCTTACCTTACAAAGTTACGAATCACTCCGTCATCATCATCATCTGCAACAACTGCAATGCATTTCTCTTATAAATTCCCTGTATTCTGCACTGCACTGTTTGTTTTTTATTGATTGTTATGAGTTTTTGTCCTCCAACCAGATGGATATTGCGTTGTTTTTTCTCCTCTCCCTCAGCCACCTACCAAAATGCACTTCGTGGATCACTATGTCTATCCGCTTCTGAATGTACATATCCTGAAATGTATAGCAAGAGGGGAATGTACATACCTCAGTGTGTATTCCCAATCCCGATGCAATGCTTATTCAGTTTACTTTACTGAGGTCGCGGAAATTGGTAGTGAGCGGAGCGGGACCGCCAGTGCCATCTGTAAAGAATCAAGGGAAGCTTATGGATAGTTTGTGGTATGCTGAAAACCTCAAGAAAGTTGGGAGTGCGGCAAATACCAATATTTGTGTAGCATGCTGGTTTGGTGGTGAAGTTCTCATCTCACTGTGTTCAGTTTCTACTTGGTCGGCTCTTCTTGTCTTGTCGGTCTTCGGTCTGTTCCATTTACCACGGTGTGAGCTGTGTAATCTGGTCTGGATTTTTATTTTTCTTGGAGAAAAAAAATTAGGAAATCAATTAACTAAGGTGAGTTGTGATTACATAATTGTTTTTGTGAAGGTTTTTATAATTATTTGAAGAATTTGAGAGGTTTTAGTTTAGTTTATCGGTTTTGGTAGTAGGAGGAGGAGTGGGGGTTTTAGTTAGGTATGACTGGGATGTGTATATTGTGACTTGTAATATAGTTAATTTTTACACTGTTTCATTACTTATCGTGTTTTTATGATTGTTAAACTAATTGGGATAGAATATTTGAAATTAATTGATTGAAAAAGTGTAGGTGGAATAGTAAATTACTTATTAAATTTGCTCAGAAATTGGTTGGTAAAGGAGGTGGTGGTAGATAGGTGATTAAATAGGAAGTTGCAAGCGAATGCAAAGTGTAGTTTTTTCTCTTTTGTGTGACCTTTCACTTTGTTAATATGATGTTTTAATATATGCGATAATGTGTTGTTGATTTGCAGTTCGCTTAAAAATGGCCAAGCAAAAGGGAGAAAAGAAGAAATCTGCTATCAATGAGGTACTTAGCAGAGTATACACGGTCAATCTTCACAGACGTCTTCATGGAATCCGTTTCAAGAGGCGTGCGCCCAGAGCTATCGACGAAATCCGTAAATTCGCCCAGCAGCAGATGGGAACCCCTGACGTGAGGATTGAGGAGACAGTTAATAAGCAAGTTTGGTCCAGAGGAGTCAGGTAATGAGCGCTGATTATTTAACTATTGTTATCACAATCAGACTTTCATTTAAGGTAGCAGTGATTGAAATCATGTTGGTTGTGTTTGTGTTATTAACTTGTGTCTATTTTTATTTGCTCCTTAGGAATGTACCATTTAAGCTTAGGATCAAGCTCGAAAGGCGGCGTAACGACGATGAAGATTCCGTTCACAAATTGTACACCATCGTCTCATACGTTCCCGTCGCCAGTTTCAAAGGATTGCAGACATTGAATGCGGAGTCAAAGTGAACGAAGATTTAATGATTTGTCTGTAATTCGATAGGATATATTTCCTAATAAAAATTGGTTGATTTTTACCTTACATTGTTTTACATTTGTGAAATTTCACAGTTCATTTATCCTTATATTTGTTCATCAGAGATAAAAAGTATATTTATTCATTTAGTTAATATAATAATCATCATTAATATTGTCATCAGAACTCTCCTTTAGACTTTCTGAGAGAAATGGAAAAATAACATTACTTAGATTACTGGATATGCATGGCTATTCATTATATAATTCAACCAGGCTGATCATAGTCTTTCATTGAATAGATAGCGATTGTGCTTGCGAGCCATGGTTTTCATAAACACATTCACCGGCAATCCATGTGGAATAAACTTCAAGGCTGTCAGGGTTCAAAATAACGAAATCAGCGTCAGTTCCAAAATCTAAAGTCCCTTTGCGGTCATCAATTTTCAGTAAAAGTGCTGGATGAAGTGTGGCAGCCTCTAAGGCCTCTATAATGGTACAACCTGCAATAAATTTGCACTATGTCAGTCCAATCATTTCTCCGTACGTCCAGTAAATAATTTAATACTTGTTTTAGAATTGAATATTATGTACTAGTTGTTTTCCAAAAGTAATGAATGCAAGAGATCATCGTAGCTACACTTCCAGCCAAAGTATTGGTCCCCTTGACAAGCGCTTTCGTCCCTTTCACCTCAATACTCTGTTGACCGATATGGTATACTCCTTCAGAAAGTCCCATAGCAGAGCATGCATCCGTCACCAAAACAATCCCTAAATTCCATTAAAAATTCATTTACCCCGTCCAGTTTTGTATATTATGATCGCATTGTGGGCATGACCCATTAGCTAAATTTAAAGTACCCTGTGGATAAGAACGATACGCAATTCTTGTTGTTGCAGGATGCGTATGATTTCCATCCGCAATGATTCCATAATAAATTGTCCTTCCTTCTGGGATTCTCTCTGATCCAAGCAGACCTACGAGGCCTGGATCTCTATGATGAAACTTTTTAGAAACACAATTTTACATTCATATTATTTTAAAGATTTTCAATTATTCAGGAGCTATCAATATTTAGGCCCTTAAATTATGATGCATGCCATGTATAATGTATACTAAAATGTAGGTAACATTGCAATATAAATTTATTATCTCGTACAGGCAGCATCGCATTGAATAAATGTGTGATGAAGGAGGCCCCGTTTTTTACTGCTTCTTCCCCTTCTTTGATGCTAGCCATTGAATGGCCTTTTTACATGCAATAAAAAATCATGATTAATTCATATTATTTGGAAATTATGGACTGATTAGCTTTTGAAAATATTTTTCAAAAACCTCACCTACAGAAACCACTATTCCTGCCTCAGTTAGTTCCCGACACACGTTAACAGCATTAGGCAGCTCTGGAGCTAAAGTAATGATGCAAATAGCTTCCAAATGTTTGTACACTTCACGCATAGAGTCCATCCCATTAACAAAAGTCTGCATTGTGTCAGGGTCATGGGCCCCCTTCTTTTCCTGGTTTATGAAAGGACCCTCGACATGAGCACCTAAAACCTCAGCACCGTCCTTACTACCTGGCGTTTTTCGCAGATGAGGAAGAACCTTATCGTACACATCCGGCATTGATGATACTAGCGTTGGACAAAAAGATGTTACGCCGTGACCAAGAACTCCCTTTGCCACAGTTTGAACTGCTTTTTCGACAGCATTCGTGTCATATGCAAAGTCAACGCCAAATCCACCTGAATAATCATTCCAACAATCCATAAATCGACTACAACATTATGAATACATAATAACGATGCCTGTTTTTACCGTTAATTTGCACGTCAATAAAGCCTGGTGCAATTATAGCGCCTCCACAGTCCACCACTTTATCCGGCATCATCTTGCAGTTAAAGAACAAGTCTTCAGGATCAACAATATTGGAGCCGCTAATCCAAAAGTCATCGTGAATTAGTTGGTGACCTCTGAGAACTTTACAGTTCTGAAACTTGATTATTGGTCGAACTATGTCGACTTTTCGTCGAACAATTTTATATGGAATAGGGTAAGACATTAAGGTAGAGCTCCTACGATATTGACGTGTGGAGTCATCAATCGTATCACGCTGTTTCAAAAATAAATGCAAAATATGGTATCATATCAGCTAACAATAAACTTGAATTTTCAATCTGCCGTGATTGCAATAGAAGATAATGACTCTCAGTGACTACCTTGATGCAGTGTCCCTCGTTACAAGCTTCCCCATCGCACGCGAGATTATGCGGCTTGTGCACATAACCACAGCTCAAATCAGATTTTCCAGGCATGTTTTGTATGTAATAATTTTACTACGCTCTTGTTGTCAATTATCTAAAGAACTTTCTCTTGTCCCCGATACTTCGATAACTTGTCAATCAATACGAAAAATCAATGGAATGATAACCACTTATCTTTGCATGCATAGAGAAATATTGCGTTGCGCCTCCTCTTACAACTGCGTACAGATGAATAGCAAAATCAAATATAACAATTGGCATGAAGAATAGATTTTCTCCGTGTGAAAATGTATGTTTTTCACTAGCAAAATGCAACAAAGAATCAGAGCTTTGTTAAAGGTACGCGTGATTCAACTGAACTGCTGGCAACGCAATGCGTTTACTGCTACTGCAGGTATGCAATATGTAATTGAATGAGAAAAAGTAGTCATTCGTTCTGCTTGAATGAATCCAGAATAGACAGCACTGACAGCAGTCAAGAAAAGTTACAATAATGTATTCAAAGAGGTGATCTTAGCTACATAACGTATCGTACAGCAAACATTAACTAAGAAATGAAAATGTAGTGTCAGCAATGAAAATGGCAATGAGAATGCTCCATACCTAATTGCTGTAATTAAGTCATGTATCTGATCTACCTAACTATTTCAGATCTCAATTTTGAATCAAGTCTAGCTATGCTCATGCTGGACTAGTATCCCAATGTATGATTGTCGGCGATGATGATGATCTTGACCCTGCACGATTTGTGTCAAGTATGTTTAAATGAAATTGTTCTGACAATGACATTATTAATAATGACGTTTGATGACTGATGCTGACTATTGCTGACTATAGGGAATATAATATATTATGGAATCTGTACTAATAAAACTAAATTGTTAAGTAGTGGCAACGGTGGTATGGTAATAGTAATACTAGTATCATGAACACATGTTCGCTGGTGGTTGGACTTCCCATTCCATTTTGCCATTCCATGCCATGTCTTCTCTGCTTTTACTTTTACCGATGTGTGCAAAGCGTACTTAAAGTGTTGCAAGAAGATGCATGAATTTTAATAGCCAGTAGCAATAACTAGTAAGTAATAATAATAAGTAGTCCATAAATATCTATCTATCTGTACCTGCCTGATAAATTTCATATTTCATATGTAAGTAAAATACATCATCATTAGCAATCGGCACAATAAGTTTAGTAAGGCTTGGTAATCTGATGTTGATAGGTCGGCTACTCAAAGAAAAAAGTAGTTATAATGATGAATGATAAGTGCTATTTTGTGTGTACCTTAAGCTGTGGCAAAAAATCGATAAACTTAAAAAAACATAATAATAGGGTTCATTTACTAACTGAATCCATGCACAGGTTGTCCATCATATCACAATCCCTCACCACCAACTTGCTACTGTGTTGTTAGATAAACATTAAATTCATCCGCTACTGATGAATCCTAGTAATCCATCATAGCCCATCCGATCATCATACCCACACATACTCATTTCAGTATTTTGACTTTAATTTAGTACTACAACTTCCAACAAGTTGAAATCAGCACTAGTTTTGCATGATGGATACTTACTTTGATAGAAACAAGTATTGAAGATTGTGGTATCAAATAATTCAAATGAAGATATTTCATGTACTGTTGATTTTTTTAACACATCATAGCAGTCATTTCTCAATCATGCGAATAAGTTATAAATGTTTTGTGATGTTATGCAAAAATAATCGGATTAAAGACAAACTGAGATAAACAACGTTGGAACAAAACTCCATTTGTTCATGCATAAGCTAATCTCCCGATCCCGATAGATTCAATCATTTAAAACCAAAGAGAGACGAAGTGGTATTTCTAATAATTCTTTTGTATTTATTATATTTATTTCGCTTAACATATAAATTTTGTATTTATCAATGAAATGGTGAAACGAACAACAGACTAAAATAAACTGAACAACTAAATTCTAAACTAAAATTTACTCCATCGAAAAAATACTTCCAAATCACTTAACGTGGAATTTATCTTAAACAAGTAAAATAAATATTTTTTTCACGATTCAGATATTTTTTTTACCATTTTGTCCTATTCATAGAAAAAAAGTTTTACTTCCCAAAGAAACGAGAACAAATGAGAGTAAATATAAAAGTACATCTTTGAATACAACAATAATAATGATAACTTGGGCAAAATACAAAAGTTAGACTTTATATTAAAATGTACTTACTATTATTTATATGATAGAAAGCTAAAAAAGCTGCTGTAGAATATACTTATTTGTCGTTGGTAATGTTCTTCATTAATGCAGCTTATGTTTGTTTATACTTTTCTGATGAGCGAAGTATGTATTCATTTATTTTAAATAATAGTAATAGGTAGTAAGATTATGTATGTAAAACTTTTTTTACACATGTAATTTGTTTAGGTTCTTAATATTTACTCATCATCGTCATCATCGTCATCATCATCGTCGTCATCATCATTCTCGGCCGGAGCAGCTTCTACCTTTCCTCGTTTCTTGTATGCCGTCATTTCCTGTGAATTAGAAATTCATAAAAGCCAATTAGCAATCGAGTTATATACACAAAATACATACTCACAATCACAATCGTAAATATATACACTCATTTTATATATCTTAAATTCAAGCATACCCTTTCATAACGTGCTTTATCCCTTTCTGCCATAGCTTCGTACTTTCTCTTTGTGTCAGGCTCGGCCTCTGACCACAGTCTACCTAGTTCCTTAGCGATTTCTCCAACTCCATACTCGGGATTCTGTCCCTTTACTTTGGGTCTCTCGTCATTACAGAACCAGAAGAAAGCAGATAGAGACCTTTTTGGTGCATTGGGGTCCTTGGTGTGTCGCCGTTTCTTTCCACGGCCCTTTTCTCCTTTAGGTGGAACGTAGTCCTGCATTTCCAATTCGTAGCGCTTTTTGTCCCTGTCAGCCATCTCTTGGAAACGCTTCTTCTCCTTCTCGGACATGGTCTGAACAAAATAAAACATCAAGATTAATTTCACATCAATATAAACTACATACGTATACGACCAATAACAGAAAACTACTTCGTACGTCTTTTTACCTTCCATCTTTCAGCACATTTGCGAGAAAACTCAGAAAAGACAACGCTTTCGTCAGGGTGCTTTTTTTTGTGCTCCTCACGGCATGTTTGTACGAAGAATGCGTATGCGGTCATACGACCACGGGGCTTAGAATCGTTCTTGGATCGTGGCATCTGTGTGAAAATAAGTAAAAATGCGTTCATTTAGTTTAAAATGTAGAAATAAATGTGAAAACTTGTCAAAAACAAGCGAAACATACTGAACAAACAAATGGTAAATAATTAGATGGTAAACTTGGCAGACTGTGAAACTCTCCGAAACTACCCGGTTGCCGGTGCTAATTAATACCCGGGTAGAACTATCAAATGGATAGAATAGAACACAGTGTGAGGAGGAGGAGGCCCGAGGAGGATACTTTTTAGTAATTTTGCTCTACTCATATACAACTACACTTGCAAGTATCTATCCAAACCATGTAATATGTAATTTGACTATCTGACATCCGCCCGCACCAAGGAGTCACTTTCTTTTTACCGGCCACTACACCGGCATAATAAGCAAAACTACAAAACAAAAACAACTAGATACTTCTACAGCCTTTCATTGATAACAAGTTAGAAATGTCATAGTTAACTAGATAGATGTACCGAATCACACTGACATTAGTGACTTTGTCAATGTTTGTAAGTCATATGACACATTAATTCAATAATTACTTTTTTCTTGCGAATTTCTCGCAAATCAAAATTTCCCATTTATAGCTATAAACAATAAAAATATTTTAAAATACCTTGTTTCAGTAACCAAGAGCTGTCAAGTAACTTTAAAATGTTAATTTCAAACTTGAGAAAATTTAAAACCCAGATTAAATCTCTGCAGACGTTTGAGCCTAGAACAAGAAAAGTTGACTTGTTGTGGCAACAACTTCAACCCAAGTGAAGTGAGTGAAGAAACGACAGCTCGTCAACAGAGAGACAGACGGATACAAGAGCAAGGAGCAAGCCAACCAACTTAGCTTGATTAAAATCAAGCAACGGCTGAAATATCGAGGAGAAAAGCAGCTAGAGAGGATGATACACAGATAGAGAGACAGAGAACATAGGAAGAAGACGATACCACAACAGGAGCAATGAGTGAGGCAGCATAGCAGTATTTATACCCACAATGAAATACAATGGTCCATTCAACTCCATTCACACAATCACTTCTGCTGCCGGTGCCTTTCCCTACCCAACAATGCATAATTCATTGAAAGAAAGAGGAGATTATAATGTTGTTGGATTTCCATCTACGAAAGATTTACTTGCTGCTTGGCTGCCTCGACAAGTGAAGTAGTGAATGTCTGTGGTGGGCTCCCAGTGGCCAAAGTTGCTAATGTAAAGACAACACAGCCAATGATACGAAAGTGAAATGTTGGGCGCTAAAGCGATGACAACGCGGCCTGTCATTTTTTTCTCTTTCCTTCTCCGAATGTTATTGCCTGGTGATGATAATATGAGTGATGTAGAAACAACATCAAGCTTTCCATCATATCATCATGCAATCAACACCATCGGATCAAGCTCAACAGTTGCTTGGCTGCGCTATTGTTATTTACCGATCCCCTTTTCTGTATGTTTGTTTTAAGAATTGGGATGATGGGATAGCATAACGGACTGCTAGGATGACAGAAACGCAACAGTGCATGAAACTTTAGCATGAAAATTGTGATGCTTGAAAGAAAATCTGTCCATGAAAATCAAGAGTAATTTTATGCAAAAGTTATAGAATATTTTTTATAATTTCTATAATAAAAACTAATTTAGATGTCTAGCATTAATTAACTTAAATTATGGGTTAATTTCTAAAGCAATGAGTTGTTTTTTGAATTTCTAATGTTACCCCAAAAATTCAGCAGCGTTTCATTGTATTTTACTTGAAGTTATTACAACTACATGCATGCGTATTTGTTTGTATTTTGTATACGACCTCCCATGCAATGGAATGGAAGGCTGGCAATAGCAATAATGTGGCTATCTAAAGATGTTTTGGAGATATGACATAAAGGTTAAGGGATTTGGTTTTTAAATGAGGTTTTTTTTGCGATTGAGGAGCATTGTGCCAAAGTAATTTGCCAAGTAATACATTTCGCTTGACGATGAGTTTACGAGGCTTTTTGGTATAAATGACATCATAATTATGAAGTTTGGAGCGGTGGGGGCTGTAGTGACTCTTTCGCAGCTCAAATTTCAAAACAACATTATCTATTCCACTTGTTTAAAATACTAATAGATAAGATAAATTATAAATGCATATGCAGATATAAGGAGTTATCATTGTTGTTATCGGTGAGCTCGTGCATCAACGAATACTACTCATCGTCAATTGAGTATTTTATGAGTTGTGTGGTCTTTTAAAAGTTAAATAGGCATGTTATGTAGAAATGAAGTTGCGAAAAGGCAAAGTCGTAGTTTGCTAGTAAGATCTTCATAAAAATGTGCTTATTTCCACAGTTAGTAAAATTGATGTGGTATTTCGGGTGATGCTAAACATTAATTTACAACTTGATAGAGTAATAATAACGGATTATGCTGGATTTGTGGCATTTTATCATCTTACATTGACAATGAGACTTGCGAAACAGTATTGAGTAGCGAGCAATAAAAGGAGACAAGCCTTAAAAAACAGCCAATCGCAGTTCATTTCAGCTTTAAAGGAAAGATGACAATACATAAAAACACACATTACACATTATAAGGTCGTGGACCGTGGTTTAGGCAATGTCCTTGCGTAAATTTTCTTGTGTTTTAAATGATTCGGTGTAAACTGCCTCAATTTTCTGTTTCTTTTAAAAACATTTTAAGCCGATTTTCACCAAAAGGTAAGCACAAATACCTGCAATTGGGAATGTAGCTTGCACCTGCATAATTGTATTGGTTGACTGAATTGAAGATGCAATGTATGTTAGTGTTGACTCTGCACATAATATATTCCTCATGCAGACAACATTAAAAATTCGAAGGCAAGTAGTTTTAAATGATATCTTCTTAATAGAGCAACCAAACCGTCATTCTTCTTGAGGACTGTCATATCGTCAACGCCAATGTTTATATATTTGTGTTTACGTAAACATAATTACGTAGATATGTGCTACGTGCTAGCCGTACTATTGTTATTTTCTATTGTTAGATTTCCGAAGAAAGTTAATTTTACCGATTTCATGTTAAAGTTAAAGTAACACGTGTATTGACTATTTTCGTACCTATCAAATTTTCTCCTTTATGTAATTATTTTTTCTTACTTACACACTCTTCGTCATAAGTCAACATAATGTCAAGTGTGTTAATATGATCGGATTCTGCTATTCTATTCTTGTGCCCATGTTATAATGGAACAAAAGACAGGATGTGACACGGATCATGTCATCGAGACTGGTAAAAGCAGAGAGCTTTTCCATTGATTTTGTTGTTAATATTTCCCCGGGTAATGGCAGCAATTATTAGTTCAACAGTATTCAGTCAGAAATAGAAATATTAGAAAATTGTATGTACGTGTAAAATAAATGACAAGCCCTAGTCTGACCTAACATAATAAATAATTATCAATATTAATATCTTCTACCTAGTGCCATGTATACATAATGTAGTATGGACACTGACGTAAATACAATACGAAGAACAGGTAAGTGTACGTGTAGGCATTATGTATAATTTAAACAAATCCCTAGGACGCAATCCCTTTACAAAAATAGCATTCTTCCACAGTAGCACAGTTCTAACATTTATAGAGAACCCACCAACAACCATTCGTGCTGAATCCACTCATATTCAAGTAGATACTAAAATCCTTGGGCTTTAATTTTTACTTTTCCCCAAAAACTGAACTTTGTCTCCCTGCTCATTAGCGAACCATCATAGCTGTCGTCGTCTATCGTAAACCCAAGCTATACACTCATCCTGTTATTCATCATCATCATCACCATCAGAAACCACGTAAAAAGGATTACAGAAAACATACTACTATAAAATGGAATGCCATTTCTCCTACATTATGAGAGGGCTACAAACGGCCAGAGCTTCCTTTCCTTTCCTACAATACAATGTTGAACACTTTATATAGCAGAGGAGCGTTGCCTAGTTCTCATTCCCTCTATCCATGGCAATTTATAATGGCATGTAGGTATGCGTACACACTTTTTCCAGTTTTCCAGAAGAAAAAGAGAAAACGAGAGCTCAGCAAAAAGTGCCAAGTAGTGGGAGGCAGTAGCACAGAACGGCGCACCGGAGACCGGAGAGTTCCAAAAACAGAGCGTTGCAAACGCAAGCAAGCGGAACGTCAGAAAAGAAAAGCTGGGCGAAAAGTAGTAATGGTTCTATACAAATGGAATATTATGTGTTTGTGTTGTTTTTGTATCCACTTGCTATCGTTAGAAACTGCGGGGAGAAATAGACGTAGATACATAGATTAAAGGGGAAAAGGAACCACAATCTCATTGTCAAGTAGACAAAGTATTAACAACTAACCAACAATTTTTGCATATTAAATATTCACACTTAGTATGTGTATCTAACCCTTTCATTCTGGAGAAAAAAAAAATCTATTTTTACTTTTCATAATCTGCTCTTGGCTCGTGTCAATGAAAAGAAAGAGGGTTTGGGTTTACAGTTTACTTGGACAATGACCGTTTACTCCAGTTTTAGTCACAATAGCATATTATTGGGAAAATATCGAGCAGGACGATACCTACCTCCATCCATATAGTTTGAATGTTTGAATTTAATTTTACAGGACAAGAATTCATTTCCTTGTCATAAGTTATCCGCTAAAATTTAAAATTAATTCAATTATTGCTTGATTGAAGGCGAAATTCATGCAAGTAGCTTGTGGCATTATTATTCTCTTTAAAAACTCTTTCTTCTTCATTATCTTCATCACAAAACTCGAAAGAGAAAATGTAGTGGTGTGGTTTTAAAAAACCATCCATATTAATAATGACTCGCTTCCACATACCTTGCTCACTATTTCTTTTAAAATTTGCATAATATTCATACAAACATTGAAACAATGTTTAAATGTTGGTGTCCTGCCTATGATGAAAATAGACACAAGTCGGGATGAGGACAGACAACGCTTTTGAATGAGCTAACAAGAAAATATATTATTATGATATGATGGCTTGCTTTGATTATCATGCCATTCTTCCAGCCAAGAAATAGTCAGTTCATTTCATGGAATAAGTAAGTTGTGGAATTTAAAAAATAGTAATACTTTATGCAAGTTAGTTATGCATTATGGAATGGAACGTTCTTTTACGTGGAGTGGAGCAAGTTATGGTTATGGTCGAGATAGAGAGAATATGCTGCTCCATGAGAACAACGGACATGGTCGTGATGGCTATTTGTAATATTACTCGTGATATCAAGCAATGCTCTTGAGATGAATGCACGAAGCAGACGGAAATGAAGAGGGTCTGCCATCACTACTGGTCTTGGTTTTTATATATTTTGCCGTAAAAAAGCTTGTTTTTAGTTGGCATAGCATGATATCATCGTCGTCTTGATCACATGAAATGGAAATAGTATTTTATAATGTTGTAGTAACAACATAACACGGGGCCAGAGTATATTTTTTAAACATTGCTTTTTCACTTGCTACTCTATATACACCATTTCCATTCTTTGTTACTCACCGTCACCGTCACCAACAGCAAGCAAACCAAAGGCAAACTTTGTAACTTGACAACAGAGGAGAAAAACAACTTCTGCGTATTGCCTTATCTACGACGGCATATCTCGTGGTAATGCCAGGCATCCGATCCAGCAAACCAAGTTGCAAAGGCAAGGAGCATAGCAAAAAGGTGAGCCAAAGCCAACAACAGGGAAAGAAATGATACTACTACCATCTAAAAAATAATGAAAATGATGGCTCTTCTCTCCCGTTGCTAAATACTATCTCTATTTTTTTCTTACGAAAAAACTTCAAACTCTAAAAAACCTACAAAAGGCTTTACACTTGTATGCAGAGTTTGGTAAGAATAGACTAAAACTGACAAAAATCAAGTATGTATTGCTTCTTTTAAGTTAATGATAATAATGTATTTCTCATTCGAGGAGTTCAATATGGTATTTCAAAAATTAACTTTTATATCCACTATTTCAAATAACTTACAATTATGGCGAAACAAATTTAAAACTCTAAAATGAAAATTACGATTTTCTATTACATTTTCTCTTCCTCATGTCAATTTAGCTTTTATTGAATTATTGAGAAAATGCTTGGAAGGGGAAAGTAATTGGATAGCAAATATAATAAAATAGCGTTTCTGCATTTATAAATTTAGCCCTTTCAATAGTTTTAACAATAACATGACTAATTATGCCTACTTGTTAAGAATATACTTTGGTAATTTTCAGAACCATGTATTGGACTTGTAAAAACTGAATATTTCTTGGAACGTAAATGACAGTAAGTCAAAAACACACGTTGTTTTAAGAACTCAGCGAAGAATGTATTTACGAATGCCTGCATCTTTTAGCTTGCCTACTCACTCAGCTTACCTATTCGAAAAGTAAAAACAGCAAATACCATGTATGTTTTAAACTGTCTAAATTCAAACTAATGTCGAAGCAGAAAGTAGTTCGCATTCGTAATTTAACCGTATAACAGTGCTAGGAATACATATATTCACTTGTGTTTATAGTAAAATATGTTAGTAAATTCTATTATTTAAAAGTAAAATTTACAATGAAAAAGCCGATAGTATGCGTCCACTATTCACCTACAACAAAGCATCCTAAAACAAGAGCAGTGGGAAATGAAATTGTTGTGGGTTTATGAAGTATAATTTTTTAAAGTCATAATTCAGAAATACTTATTCCACTAGTATGTGTACACACTTGTATTGAATATTATTATACTTTTTTGCACAAAAACCGTGCAAGTATTTATGTTTTCGAGTAGATCACAGTCATCATTATCTATTGCTATGCACTACGCGTGGCGATCTTTTTTGTGGTGCTGTTCATACACCGAGAGTCCAAAAAGTTAGATTGAAGATGAAGTTGTGAAATCAAATGTTGTGTTATTCCGTTACTTGTGGCGATGATAATAGAGAAATAAGAGTAGGGTGCGCAAAATGATCGAGTTGAGAGCGTCTTTCTTTGTTTCTCTCTTTGGATTGGAGCAATCCAATTCCTAAAACATCAGCGTGATAATGCACATATACTTATAAGAATGAATGAAATGATAATGATGAATCTCTCAACACTTAAAATAGTTATCGCTGGTGGTTATTCGCTGTTTATATTGCGTTCAACGAGTCAGTGAGGGAAAATGGCAGTAGAATAATGCACGCAAAACAATTTATGTTTATTGCCGACAATATTAAAGTGCTAGAAACATCAAACAAATCCACGAGAGCAAAGCAATTCATGTTTTAAAGGTACCAAAACCAGAAAATTGGACGTGATTTTACTAATTTTTCTTGCTGCAGTGATATAGGCATGCATCATGATTTGCAACAACAACAACACATAAAAGGACATTTTCAATTCCAATTTCAACTCTGAATGTAGCATATGCCCATGGAACTGCAGGGGTTACTGCCGTTAAGCTAAACTGTTCAAGGATGACATTTGAATTATAAAATGGGTTCATTGTCCTAGAATAAAATACATGATTAAACAAGCCTTACAAATGTAAATGTTCCCAGGGTTATGCCATAATTACATCGAATCGGCAAATAAAATAAGTAAAAACTCGAAAAAGTTTTCTTAAAAATCATGTACCATCTCAAAGTGCCCCTTTTTGCCAATAATAATGAACAAGACTGAAGGTAAAATTCACGGCGGAATGCTTCATATTGGTTTTCAAAACTGATAGACAGACAGAAGCTACCAGAAAACTTATAAAGTGCTTTAAACTTGCCATGCACAATTTGTGAGAAGTTTGAAAGAAAACTACTATATGTGAATGGTATATCGTCACAATAATGTGAAAAGAATTTTAAACCCTAAAATTTTATAATTGCGACCTCCAGCATTATCGAGATTCCAAACGTAAAATGCTAGAATTTGGAAAAACTGACCCCTTTCAATATTTAAAAAAATATTTTCCAGTTCAGTTTAAAATAACTTTCGCTAGTTTTTTGGGGGTACTTTTACTTTTATGTACCTCGTATTTTAACTATGGACGTTTCAGACAAAGTTTTATCGATTTATAATAAAGGAGGGGGTAATAGTAATGATGGGGTTGCCAGTAATTAACCCAATCGAAATTTCATATGATAGTTTAACTATTAGGAGCTATATTAAAGAATCATGTGAATATATGTGCTCACAGGTAATGTGAATACTTGACTTTAATCAACACCTCATACCTCACTCACACTTACTCATGTATGGATGAAGTATTTCTAAGATAATCTATATTGCTAAATCATACAACATGGGCGCATGAACATGAAAGTCTGCAAAAGAAGTGGAAAGATGATAAAAAACGAAAGAATCCTACTTTAATATAAATCGTTTACAGTGAATGGCCCCTTCTATAATGTGAATTGAAGCTGAAGTAATGGTAATTTCACAGTAAGTATTCATAATATGTCTGTACCTATCTATAGGTATGCACGTAAGCTTCTTTGATATGAGATGATAATATGGTGATGATGAGATGATACCTAAATATATGTGCCTCCTTTCCTCTACAAAGTAAAGCAAAGCAAAAGGAAAGTTGATTCCGAGTAAAGCTGCTTTGAGTTGAATGCAATAAAGAAGTACGGGATGTAGAGTATAGCTGCTTATGCTTATGGGGGCAGGAATGGCCAAACACAGGCACCCTCTTCACCGTGCTACCGACAAGTGAGAAAAATCAATTTTCTGAGCCCCCAACGCCTCCTGGGGGTTTGGGTCCCATTTAAACATTAACAAGAATAAAGTTTCCTATCGTTTGACACCCCTTTCCCCCCTCAATTCCATACTTGGGTCAAAATCCCTCGAGAATCATAGACATGAAGACCTGGACATTTGGTCAGCCCTGCCCCGTCACTCACATTTTCTGCTCAGAATGAACACACACACTCACCGACTGATTTTTGCATATTTGCGATAAAATTTTGTAAGTAAACGAAGAAAAAGCCGGTTTTTGGGTTCGCAGTCCACTTTACACCCTTTCCTAACCATGTCAAAGTTCAAAAGTGGAATACATCATCGAAATCACACTTTCGCCACCTCTTTTACCTCACTCTCCACAATTTTTGCACGTATTCAAATGGGAAAAAAGGTTTGCAGAAGTATGAAAATATCTTGGAAACTAAAAGACAGAAATATAAAATTTTCTCCATAGCTTACCTTGGGAAGTTGATGAGTCCCGCAAAGTGAAAATTAGCAAGGGTCAGGGTTCCGGTCACTAAAAAATCCCGAATGGAAACTGAGCAGTGTGTGCACAATGCAAAGTTAATGGAGAACTATTGGGCTGTGGGCTAAATTCAGTCTCCTTTATAATACACTTACTTTAGAGCAGCAGCATAGAAAAACAGAAAAAGCAAAGCCAAAGGAAAATGTAATGCAAGCAAACCTCCTCATCATCGTCACTTGCACAAGTAGCAAAGCAAGAGGCATACATAAAGCCCAAGTTCATTTCCCATTGCCTCCCATTTACTTTACACGTCGTTCTCTTCTCCTTCTCCTCTGCTTCTACATATGCACCACTTCACCACATTTAGCAACCAATACCATTGAGGCAAGCTAAATGTAAAGCTGCTTTTGCTAACTTGCAAGTCACAAGTACAGCTTTGAGTTGTTCCTTCTTTCATGCCACCATCATGGCAAGCGTAGTAAAGTAAGTGTATCGTCATGTAATACAGGCCACTGGACTGTTCTTCTCTACCTTTAACAACTACTAAAAAGCATCATGATCAAGTTGAATCCGTTTTTGCCCACACCACCGTCCATATACCATTTTTACTTCGCTACTTCACAAACATACAAATAGCAAAGCTTTTGCCAATGGGAAAGAAGACGACGACAAGGAGCAAAGCCGAGTCTCATGCTGCTGTTTTACTATTACCACCAACAGCTTGTCATGTAACAGCAATGGCAAAAGCTCCTTTGGTCGTCGTCGTCTCGTGAGGGATTTTAAAGGGGAAAATAGCTGTTAGCTGTATAGGCAACTACACGAATGAAGTAGAGTCAAACAGAAACGGTAACGCAAATGTGTAGCTAGCTATATGGGAAGAGGAGTGTGGTGGTGGCAATGTGGCAAAAGAAGAAGAAAACGGCGACGATGGTGGTGGTGGCGATAGTGAGGTGATGATGATATGCCATGTCATAGCATTGCCTTTAGTTTTGAAAAGCAACATAGTATATTATTGGGCGAAACTAAGTAATAATGTCTTGCAAGTAGTTTTTTCCATCAGAAAGACCGAGCTTCTCTTTGATTTCGCCTTTTGTCATCATAATCATCGCCGTCGTCATTATTGCGTTTATCAATGTGATACATATTATATGGTGCAGGAGAAAGAGGAGTATTTATGCTTAATAATGTTAATAATAATAAGTTTTTTTGGTAGAGGTAGCTAAAAAAATTCAATTCCTCTATATAGCTGAGTTTTATACATGAAAACTCAGAAAATACAATCTACAGTTGCCACTTGCCAGTTACTGGGTGGAATAGAATAATACAATGGAGTCACACTGCAATTCAATACAATGACTTATTTTTGTACAATTTTGTACAATGTTTTTTGAAGAAGCAAATCCAAAGTCAAGTAGTTGGTAAAATGAGGTATTTAAAAACGTGTCGTGAGTCGTATGTCGTATCATGAGCCAGCATCATCATCACCGCTGGTGGCAATGGCAAATGCCCAATAAAGACTACTGTGGGGATAAATTGCGCATTTCTTCCTGAGGAATTCATTCTTCTTTGGGAGATTATCCGGAATTAGATACACGACGATGACTGATGACAAACAGGATGTGAATTACGTGAAAGCGCGTCACAAACATCGAAGGACTTTTACTTTGATGTTTTCTACATTACATTGCTATATAATAAATTGAATGATATAGATATTGAATATAAGGAATCTGAACGATATTAAGAAACATTACATTATTTGTTTACAAGAAATATCCTTGTAAAATATTTAAAAACAATCCATCATAATCTCGGAGATTGAATAAAAATGTTTTGCGATTGTGAAATAAAATGAATAAGTAATTTAGATACGACAAACTGGAAGAAGAATGAAGGATTGTTCATGATAGTAATTTCAAAGTATAAATATTATTTTCCCATAAATTTACATTAGAATTTTATCCAAAAAGTTGCTAAAAATGAATGTCTCCTGAGAATTGGACAAGAGGAATGGAGCACACAGCCACAGCTACTCCGTCTAGTACTCCAATCTCCAATTGACAAACAACGTAGGACGTGAACAAAATTGGATAGAGAAACTTGTTTGCAAAGTATAAAAAGCTCTACTTGTTTCTGCTGCTAAAATACACTTGCTTGAATTTTACAACTTCTACGATGGGAACATACCTACTTTTACTACATACTACACTCACACGCGGTTTCATGTCACCTCATCACAACAGAGAGAAAAACACCTACATGTTGTTGTGAAGATAAAAACTATTGTACAGTCCTTTAAAGAAATCCACATGTCGGCATCCTCATTTGTCCGGCAAGATTCCCTCGCCAGTTTGCAATAGTTCATGAACCAATGGAAGCAACGAGGAGAACCACCACCCACTTTGGTATTGCCAATAATAGAAATCACTGCTTTCAAGCGGCAAGTCGTTTTTTCAGTGAGGAAATAAGGAGAATAATTTGCACACACACACCAGATTTTCTGGTGGACGAAGAAGAAGAGAGAAGATGTGATGTAAAGGCAAAATGCAATCCTGAGTGGTTAAGGGAAAGTGAAGAATATGTGTTTTCATTTAAAATGCTTATTCTGGATGGGCTATTGTTTGTAGAGTTATGATCAAAGGGTGAGATTTTCAATATAATTTACTTGTAAATAGTTGAAATGTTTGGTGAAAGGCCAACATGAGTAATGCTTGTCGTCCGTAATGTACAGCCCCGTGGCCAATGAATATCAGATCACATACGAAAAAAATAGACAGGGAGCTACTAAAAGCATTTACCGAGTAGTTTTTAATGCGAGCATGCTTGCTTGATCTGACCACTATCTATATCCCTAATCATCCCATGAAGTTGTAAATGAATTTCTATGAATGTTTTGTACAGTTCATGTTCATGTCTGTATAAATTTGACAGTTGCTCTAGTAGTGCAACACTTTGACATATGTCCTTTTATGGACATAATCTTTGTTGCTTCAAATTATTTCAGTAGGAAAGCATTTATGGTTTGGTGGAGCATTAGTCAATAGATAAGAAGTTGTAGTATTTCTTGTAAATGATGACAGAGATGCATTGATGGTAGTATTCATAGTTTACTCATCCTAAGCGTGTATCAAGTTCCATTTCATGGAACGTTTTAATCAATGAAAATCCTACTATTATGAATCTTATGCAATCTAGTCAATTCTTGTGTGACTAAAATACATCAAGAAAAATAATAGATTAAAAATGCAAATAGGCACTCAATGTATAAAATAAGAGCGAGCAAGACCAAACTACAGATTTTATGAGAACTCATACTCAACTCAATTCTCATAATGATTTGGTACTTTATTTTGTTTGACTATTTAGTATAAGTACATTGAAATTGAATTTCGTTGGAAGCTAAGATGTAAGATGAATCATTGACTAGCGGAAATCTTCCTTTGTTATCAGTTGTTCATCTTGTTTTTTCTCGCATCTGCCCTCTGATAAGAAACACGAAAAATCTTTGGAACTTTAAAAAATGTACGATGATAAAAACACATTTGTCTAGCTGCTCTTTTCATGGAAATGTCAGATATTTCAGTAAATTCTTACTATCGCTGTACTATATATCGCAAGTTTTTCCAAATGAGTCAAAGCACTATAGTATATGGTTTACTCTCTAGGATGTAGTTTCATTTATTGTTTATCGTTAGTGCGTACCGATATGATTTGGAAAATTTCTCTTTAATGTGTAGTTCTGGCAAATGGCAAATATAGTTCAGAACGAATTCTTTCGTTATCTTTCATATTTCTCATTATCTATCACAAAACTGTCTTTGCTTTTTGCTCATGAATCATTGCATTCATCTGCTTTTTAAACTAGTAAAAGACGAAAACAATTCCGATTTCCCTAAAATTTGTATTCGTTGACTTCTCAGAATTATATTGAATACCTTTAAAATATTTCCAAAGCATATTTCAACGGTTACCGATTTGTTTTTTCCTGTTTTCGTTTATATTATTCGACATTGCCCATTACAGATATCATATTCAGTGACATTCAATGGACGTATGTTCTTACACTTCAAGTGGCTAGCAGATGCGTAAAAGCGTAACTTAATACCTACCTGTCAACCTATATTATTATTTTCTCTTTGCTGCTTTTGTTTTTCTTTCTCGTACACGTGCAGTAAACCATGTTTAGTGTGCTTTCATATCAGTATTTAGTGAAGTAGTAGCACGCTTTTTGTGGAAGAGTGGGAAGAAGGGAGAAAGTCAGGATTTTAGATGCGCTTTAAGTTCAGATTAGGGCTAGATAATGAGATAAACTTAGAATATCTAATTTCGATTTCACACACGCGAAGCCTTTAACTTCCGTTTCTCCGATTACGTAAACAATTATTATTGTATGAAAAGCTTTCTTCCAAGTTTCTATTTGCGGAACCGTTAGCTGATGATGCAAATGATGTAATATGCTATTATCATAAGGAAATATTATGATACATATTATCTTTAAGCTGTGTTTTCCTTTTTACTTGGAATTATACTTACTCACTTCATTCCATATTGAAGAAACATTGCATATTATGTTAAGTATGTAGCATATATATGCGTAATTTTTTTCTGTCATTTGAAACTTTGAAAGATTGTTAAATTTAATGGCATTCAACTTGAAAATGTGACTAGCAACTAAAATTGGTAATGACGACATATTTAGTAAATTGATAAATTGTATTGGTGTTACTAAAAGACAGTCCTTATTTACCAAGGACATTAATTGTTTCGCATTACTTCCACTTAGCTGCCACTGCTTACATTCACCATTCCATAATCAATAACATTTCAATTGAATACACCAGCAGGAAAAAGCGTCTAACTTTCTTCGTCCTTCGCACAATACCCACACAATCTTTTGATTTTACGCAGTAGACAACATTCAACATTGCAGAATCTCCTCCATGGCATAGATGAATACAAAAAGCCAAAATCGATAATATGATATGTAAATCTAAAATTATACTTTCTGTGTAATAATTTACCTTTCTTTTAGTATGTAAATAAATGCCTACAAAGTAGAAGTGAATAGGTTCAGTTTCAAGCTTTTTGGTGTTTTTACAAAGCAAGAATCCAATGCAAAAATGTTGTAATTGATTGATGGAGGAAGTACATGCACCAGAATATAGATTTAAAAGAGCGTTGGTTTTCAAGGGGGCAACTCGGTCTAGTGGAGACGAATCTTATCTGTATTGCGATTTTAAAGAGATGAGGAATCTGCTGGAGACGACTTCAAGTACTTCCAATTGGAAGTTTACGCGAAATTATAAAAATAGTTTCACTCTTTTCCAAGAAAGTACCTGTGTATAGAGATAATCAGTAGACATTCTACCCCTTCTGTCTATAATTCTACATAATATTCCTTAATCTCCCTTTACAATCGCACGATGAATAAGCTCAGGTTCGAATCCTGCAGTTGCCCTAAAAATTTTTGCATTTAAATTCTTCGTTTCTTTTTACTTTAATGAGATGCTTTTATAACTGAGATTTTAATTGACTAGCCGGCAATTTAATGCTCAAAAGAATATGATATCATTACGTTTACTATATAGATTACGATTAGTTTTGAAGTTATTCGACATTAATTTATTTGATTACCCTTGGAATTTAAGGACCCATATCAGTTACAATTAAGTCCAATAGAGTAACATTATGACTTGTTCTTGTTTCATGACTTTCATGATTTTCAGCCATTATAACTGATTCCGATATTATCAGCGGCCATGGGCAAATAAAAATGCACACATATATATATAAATTATAACGCTTATGAATTAGGTATATGAAAATGAATAAGTAACAAATCAACACATTATGTCATTCATTATTACTGTTAAATACGCCATAAAAGTTCATTAGTTTTTATTACAGTTTCTTTAATAAAAATTATTAAAACAAAACATTTGACAGAATGATAATTGGTTACACTAAGAGCAAAAGAATTTGCTAACAAAACCAAAAGAAAATGGATAAGAAATGTACTACTTTTTTACATTTTTGCTTGATATCATCCGACTAAACAAGAAACGCGCAATGTACCCGATGGCCATTCATTCAGCTAACAAGTCATCTTCGTCCATATTATTCTTCAGAATAATGTTGCAATCCGTTTGATTATCGAATGGATAGACAAACTCAACTCGAATCTTTTCTTCTGAATCATCATTAACAGCAAGTTCCAGATGTCGCAGTTTCGGAAGATTTGCGCTTACACGGATAACACCCGTTTCTGGTCGTTCTATGAACCCAAATGACAAATGAGTTAACGTCGCTCCAAACGGTTTCAAAGCCACAAACAAGCTTTCAGCTGAAATGGACTTTTCTTCATAATAATCTTCATTAGTGAAACTGAGCTTGGTCAACGGCAAATTAGCAGACTCGTAAAATTTGATATACTCAGTCCAACCGTTATGGATCACTTCTGCAACAGACAAATCAGTTAGATTTGTAAAGTTTACGGATTCAATTAATTCACGTAGCTCTTCCGCTTCCAAACCACGTCTTATGCTCAATTTTTTAATGTCTTTGTTTGGAAGACATAAAGACTTGATGAATTTGTACTCAAGATCATCACATTGAAGGACCTCAAGATGGGGTAAATGAGGAAAATTTGTGTCATAACTAAAAACCCGATTTGAATCATCACCTCTGAAAACGGGCTGAGTAATGTAAAGGCTTTTCAGATTCGGTAATAACAAGAGACATTGACGGACGACTTTGAACCATTCCTCCATTCGACCAAGTTGATCAATGTCTTGGTATTCGCCGGTAACACCGAAATGCCAAATGGTTTTTCCAATCTTTCGCAAAAGTTGAAGGAGAGGTGGATCTTTGGCTTTGGCGTCATCTATTTTCTCCTGGGTTGCCTCCATCGGCTGGTCCTCGTCAATTACTTGGATTGGTTCCTCGAATGGTAAACTATCCACTACCAAATGTCGACCTGGAAGAATTGAATCCCTTTCTGTATTGTTGTTTATCCAACAGTCCAGGATTTCGGTGATCTTCTTAGAATCTCCAGGATCTCCTGACCTTTCGAGATCAATGGTTACAGGCAAAGCGGTGTTTAAAAAATCTAAGAAAAGATATCCAGAGTACATTTCAGGGTCATCGAACATCATCAGTGTCTGAGTAGCGGGGTGATTTGCAAGGTGACGGTCTACTGAGCGATTCCAAGACTTTGACACCAAACGCAAATTTTTTATGTCATCTGATTTCAGTCTCAAATTTGTGGGGAAATTCGGGGATGAGCTTTGGCGTTCCTCCAAAATACCGAGTACTGCTGGAAGTAGTGCTGCTACCTTATCTTCTTTCATGTGATCCCGGAAAAGTGAGCAGGTGTTGTAGCAACTGAGCCAGTCCTTGGGATCCTTAAGATTCCCAATGATTTCCATCCACATCTAAAACAAAAGATTTAAAAAATACAATAATTAAAGGTTTATGATATGAATATCACAATTTCTGTTTGCTTTTCCGTAAAATCCTATCATTTTTAGTATCAATTTTATTGAAACCTCACCTCTGCGGGAATAATCTTTTCCGCCTCCATTTTCAAACAGTTGAAATCGATTTCAAAGTGGTTTGATGAGCACAAATCAGTGATTGCGAATGACTTGTTAAGTGCTCTTCTGATATTCCCTGACTGGGGGAAAGTAACAATATTTGTTAGCCCAGGAATTACGACAGGGACTCGGAAATACTGGTTTACTAGTTTTCCGATTTAAAGGTTTGGTTGTTGGTGTTGAAAGGTCACAACCAACTGATAACTGATACCGCTTGACATTTTTGCTCTGGCTTTTATACCATTTTGAAAAGCATTCAATTCAGTGAAAAATTCATACATTTCCACTGTAAACGTTGTAACCGGAAGTGCATGACGAAAGTACATTAATTTGAATAGAGTGAATTTATGGAAAGCATAATTTATATATTTTATATGTATATTTTTACATTTGAATAAGGTGACAACAAAATATACAAATACAGACCGGAAACAAACATTAGACAAAATTTAAAGAAATGTTAATTTAAATCTTAATTTAAATAGTTTAAAGTATTTACGTAAATTAATGTAAATTATCCAGATATACATTCCCATCGAATGGAAAATGAGAACGACAAAGAAAATTCAATAATTAATGGTAGAAATGATTGGTTATCGGTTGTTAACAACCATTTCAATAAGATTGATAGAAAGCTTTAAAAATTGCGCATCACTTCGCCCCAGTAATGATCCACATACATTGTCAATGAATAAAAAACAACCAAAGCGCATCATGATGATATGATACAAGTTTTCCAGTGAAAAGCAGATTTAACAAAGCAAAATAAATACGAACAGCAGAAAATGTAGTAATACTGAAATTGACACACATCAGATAAATAAAGTATCTTTGCCTAATAATAAATATTGTTTACTCACTGTATGCTTAGGATGAATAAAAAGCCAATATGTTTTCTCAGATTTTATTGAAGGTTTGTTTCCGTCATTCGTTTGTCAACCCTATGCGAAATTTATTTATTTGTGTGCCATTTTTGTACCGTTGTCATCACTTCAAAGGCTACAAATGGGCAAAGTCCAACTCGAAAGAAAACCTTCCAAATTAAAAATACCCATATGCAAATCTACATATCTAATTTCGAATCAATGGTGTTTATACATTTGCTGCCGTTGGCGATTATGCAATAAAAACTATGCACAGTATTAAGATAATATGTTGTTTCATTAACTCACCATCAGAAAGGTTAGGGAATGTAAATCTTTGGCCAACGAGTTTTGTCTTTCTTTACCCCAATCTCTCTACTTATCAGTTTTAATCTATGCCGTTTTGTCTGATATGGCTGTAGACGCTTAGCCTGAAAAAACCTATGCACCTTTTGCACCTAGTTCATATTTCAGATGAAAAGTTGCAAAACAAATTCAGATCATGCGTAAGCTACGTGGTTTTGATTTCAGTTATGTCATGTAATTCAATTTTTTTCAAAATTTACTAGTCAATGAGTTTATGCTTATGTCAATGAGGTGTAAGATGTGAGAAATCAATTTTCAAGAGAACTGAATGTGTAGAACTTTCAATCATAAACGTGTAGAGGTAGTTTATTAGATAAATGAATTCTCGGTTTACCAATAACATAAATGCGGTACTATTACAATTATATTTTAAAGCTTGATTGTTCTATAGGATTTCACAACATTTTTATTTATTATTTAATGTAAATGACTGCATAGGTATTTATTTTTTGAGACATGGTATTAAGACTATCAGAATAAACCAATCAATGTGTGCTTGATTTGTAGAGTTACAATTCACAGTTAACTCTTTATACTATCTGTGTTTTCGTAGCAATAAATAGAATATATTAGAAGAATGTGTAAAAATTCTTAAGTGACTGTACTGGCAATTCCTAATTTCAATCGATAAACGTTAATTATCCTTGAATATTTTTAATTAAATAACACATTGCAGCATTAACAGACTAACAATTGTGAACGCTGACGAAATGGAATTTTATAAATAGGTAGTTATAAATTTTATCTTTTGTAACTTGTAACTTTAGGCAACGAAAAAATAATTAACGTGGGATTGATTCCTTTGCGCATCTTCCAATCGAGGTCAGTAGTTTGAAAAAGCCGGTGTCTTTTGGCTTTTCTAGTCCCCGCATCAACCGATTCTTCATCACAGCAACAAACTCTCGATTGCTTAGTTGACCGTCCTCTGAAAAGATATAAACATTTCAATGCTCAGTCGCGATATGATCAAAATAATTAAAACTAACAAGCAAAATGATTATGATGATTCAAATTTACTTACGGTTTTCATCAAACAGCGTGAATACGACATCAATAATATGATCGGATAGCTCCACGTGTGCAACTGTTCTGGCGACATGTTTTAGTGTAACTATGAGACAAGGAAAAGTAATTCATTTGTATTCAAACATGCCTGTAACTTCATTTAACAATTTTCTTTCTAAAATATGAATGCTCTATAAATTTACTTGGGTCGATTGCCGCTCCAGCAATATGGTAAAAGGTCAACGCTGTGTCCACATCCTGAATATTGCTAAGGAGATGAAAAAATTTCAAATAGTCGTCCAAAGAAACCCCCGTTGCATAGCCTTCCTCTTTGCACCTATATAAGTATTAATTATAGTTATAGCATCGCCTCCATGATAATTTAAAATATAACCCAATACATAATTATTGCATAAATATCTTCTATTTAGATATTCAACTAACTTCTTTTTAACACGCTTCAGCATTCTTGCCTTCCTCTTGGCAGGATATCCTGCATAGGCCAACAGCAACTCTGAGAAATCAGATTCACTAATTTTCCCACTCTCGCTGGGACCCTTGCGTCTAAACTCCAAGTTTAGAATTTCCGTTTGAAGTTGTTGTTGAAACTCAAGAAACTTTTCAATTGTCAGTTTTTCCTTCCTGGTTGGTCCAAAAAAGTACGAGTTGAGAGCAGAGTTGGTTTCCTAAACACAATAAGCAGAAACAGGTATTTCAAATGGAACTATGCTAATCAATCTTCATAATACGAAGACGCTCTTATACTGTGTATAATCTTATCATTACTCTCAAGCTATTTGTTGACGCCGCCAATTCTCGGTGTCTTGCTCCAACGCTAGTTCGTTGACGTATAAGAGCTGTCACCTTTTCAAATTCCTCCACATCGACATCCCCATCGCCGTTGAGATCAAACATTCGAAAGGCAATTTCAAAATGGCGGCGTGAAGCTGTATTGGATAGTAAATTGTAAGAAAGTATGTAATTGCTTTTCATGCTCCATCGTTAGTTTAATTATGAAATAATAAGAAATGGATGTGCTAACTAACTCGATAATACAGTTAGCAGGAATACATAGTCAGAAAAAGAGATCAAGCCATGACTTCCCAATTTATAGAAAATGGAATCCGGGGGTAGCTCCAATTCCAGCCTTCCTGCCAGCTAAACAGCCACGTTGAACAACGGCGAAGGGAGAAACAAAGAAAAGTAAATATTAAAAGACGAAAGTACAGCAATTAATACTATTAACACAGGTAAATTAGTGGTTTGAATGAAAACTCAGTCAGTATTATAATATGTAACATTTCATTACAAAGATGTAGGAACAAAATAATCATAATGTATCACATATAATCAATAATCACACACTTAAATTAATAGTTGTATTCTTTAAACAAGCTGCTCGTTAATGGTTGTCAGTAGTGGTGGTAAGTTAAGTATTATTACTAGTTGCATACACAAAATCATGGTTTTCATTAGTTTTCAAAGACAGTCAAATAAAAATTGAATAGGTGGTTGGAAACTAATTCCGTATAAACTAATTGGTTTCCTATTGAAGGTTTTAGTAGAAGTATTAGTTTTTTCATGGTGATTCACACCCAATTAAAGAAATACACTTTTTCATTCCAGCCATGCAAATTAACTAAAGTTATATCTTTTATAATCGTTGTGGGCTTTTAAAATAATTGGTATACACGGCATTATTAATGATTTTTTATAAAGGAAACCGGCACAATTTTTTGAAATATACGCCTACATTATTATACACACAGACACAAAATAGCAGTTTTACACACACCTACTGGTTAACACATAATTAATGATTGTATATGACAATTTATTGAATACTATCGAGTATTTACTAAATGTGGTGACTTAATATATAAATTAAAAAGGCACTATTTAAATGACAATGGTACTGTTAACCAAACTGATACGAAGTAATGATATATGCCTTTGGAACATAATCATTAGTTCTGATAAAACAGGGATACTAATAAATAACTAATAGATTAGGTAGTATCTATTAGAGTGTGCTAGATAGCTCTAAAACGTTAGATATTATTGGGAGTACCTTACCAATAAATTTTGAAATTAAAGAAACTATGTACGCTTTTAATTGTTTTTGACATCGCAGACTACGGCTTTATCTACAAAAAATATAGGATTTCATGATGAATAATATTTAAATACACATATAAATACGCATATTAAAGAACAGTATAAAATGTATTAAGTATAGTGATTAGAAGAGCCAATTAATGACTAAATGTCTAATACACGCAGCTAGAAGTGTAGGTATTATTATTATTATCTTTACTGAAATGTCACAAACTGACGCGGTTATGTTTTGTACTATCGACAAAACAGATAAGAAAACATGACTGAAAAGCAAGTACTAACTGAACAGAACTAATTAAATGTAAGAAACAATTTCAAGGAAACTCAAGGAAAACTTGTGTTCTCTTTAAAGAGTTTTGTCCATTTTATGTTGTGTGTATTTTATATAATGACGACGCATTTATATACACTAGGCACTCGTAAAAATGTCAAAGTCATAAGACGCTTCATGTCGTTGTTTTTCTTTATGAATTACTTTCACTAGCTTTTCTCTTCTAACTGTCGCTTAAAGTGTTGTGTGTCTGCAGACGTTGCAGCTGTATAATAAATAAGAGTTCTGATTAATTTACTTTCATTTGTGTTCCTAATTTACTAGTAGTCACGTTAACAATTAGTTTGGTACAAAATGTGTTGCGTGAGTGTCTGCTTACTAATTGGCAAAGTTGACTATCACTTCTAAAATACACGGTCTAGTTAAAATGTGTGGTTTAATAAGGAAACAACTTCCCTCTTCTAATGTGAATTAAGTACTGATTAATTTGATTGGTCATCGAAGAAAGCACAACCCGATTTCGTTGATTTTTCGTAAATCAAAAGAAATCTATAAAAATACAAAGAAAGTGAAAGCGTGCTTTCTTTAAACGAAAATCATTCTAAGACAAAACTACAATGTGACAGGAAACAGAACAACTCAAAGACAAAACAAAGTGCGGTGCAGAGCTAATTGTAAGTTACAAGGCTATTAACTATGGAATAATATTTGAGAGATACTAATACACGAACCTGTGACTCGTTTTTTTTCTATTTCGTGGGTGTACGTACAACACACAACAAACACATAAATAATAACAATAGCGTTTAATTGCATTATAATAAGTGATATTTATTTGTAGACATGACTACCTATCACGACAATCATATTATTGTTTAGTAAGCTACTGACTGACAGAGAGACATTTGGTATATTGATTGAGAAGCGACAGAAAAAAGTGCCAGGTTATTAGAGAGAAAGTAATGAATGGAGAAAGTTTTTGTGTGGCTTTTGTGCTTTGACTGATTGAAAAAGAAATGGTTGGAAATGTTGTTTGGAAACTGAAAGTTTTGATTGAACAAATGAATAGATCATCACAAGTCATTCCAAGAGAAGAACAAGAACATAACAAAGGTCATTAAGTGCAATATAATTTAAATATTAATTATATGGCATTTTGTAAAAAAAAACTTAGAATACACGTAAATCATCATCATAATATAACCATTAAATACCACACAAGAAAAACAATGGAAACGACAGAGATTAGTTTAGCAAACGAGATTAAAATATCAACAAAATTATAGAATGGATTATTATAGATATAACTATAGAGAGAGGAGGGTATTTTTGCGAGTGTGCAGACAGAGTAAGTGAGTGAGCAAGAGAGAGAGAGAGAGAAGAAGAAGAGAAGAGCTCAGAAGAAGATAGAGAGAGAGATTACCTCCCTGTAGGTCTGAATAGGCAACATTGACCAGTAAGATGAAGTAGATAAGAGAAGTAGAGAGTAGGTGGATAGTCAAGAGGAAGAGAGAGAGAGAGAAATTTAGTTCGACAAAAATCACACATGAAATAATAATATGAGACAGACATTATTTTTCCGCACATACATTAAAATGATAATATAACAATGATAATAATAATAATAATAATAAATAACAATTATATACATTATATGAGTATTTAAACAATATATAATATGCTTAAAATATATATACATAATATAACATCATATAATGATAATATATGATATACATAATATAGCACAATTTAAAATGGTGTTGTAAAGTACAGAGAGAAAGGAAGAAGTTACTTTTAGAAAGATATAACAGCGCTCTTTTCGTTCATTCAGCTGAGGTATTAGAGAGAATAATATTTGTTAAGAAAATTAAATTAAAATTGGCGTTTAAAAAAGTGTGTTGTATTTTTTACAATGATAATATAGAAAGGCACTGTTTTATTGTATCTCTGTGAAAAATAGGCTCGTAATTATTTGCTGGGGAATGTAGATAAATATTTTTGTTAAAAAGTTCGAGAAAATAAGGAATGTACAAGTTTGAGTACAGCGAAATAATACGGTCTAATAAAAACACCTTTTCAATATAATCGAGTATACATACATACATTTTATTTTGTGTTATATGTGTCTTACGGAGAAGCTGTCACCTTTTTAAGCACGTCTGCACTTACTTTTGGATCATAACGTTTGAATTGGTCCAAGCCAAGTCCTACAAAGAGAACAGAGTTTCATATTAACTTTCAATCATAGATAGATACAAAATTATTAGGATAAACATGGAATTTCATGTCTTCATATCTTGGAGTATTGCGGGGTAAATACCTTCTGGTTGCTTAATTCCAGGGGTAATTGATCGAAGGAAATCATCGGGGGTCATAAATACTTCGTTGTCTCCACTAGGATGAATCACTTGAAGAGTTGCAAAATACCTAAAGGTCTTGTCTGGTGTTGAATATTGTCTGATTCGGTTTTCGTATTCAATTATCTAAAGAATCAAATAGTACAGATAATAATATTTCTTTAAATGAAGCAAAAATAGTATACATCATTTAGCCAGAGAAAGCACTGCTAATAAACAGCGGCCTCACCTTTCTATCGCGAAATCCGAGTTTGGGACCCTTTTTTGCAGGAACATCCTCTGGACCGTCATCCTCCTTGCTAACCGATAGCTTATCGTTACTGTTTTGTTTGCTTACTTCAGCAGCATCTACTCTGGGCGGAAACGTAAAGTTCTTCGCAAGCCAGTCCTTAATCCCCATTAATTCAAACAAGCTGAAAATGAAAGTTCGTTTTTAACTGCATATTTACGAAATGGCTACACACATTCCCCACATTTAGATAAACATGCAGCAGAAAATTAAAATCTTACTATGGCCAATCAACCCAGCAACCGTAAAAGCAGGTTAAGAGAAACGCTCCCCACCAAAATGTGAGCTTAGACTCTGGCCTGGGGTTATGACCAAAGTCATTGTATCCTCCCTTGTATCGCACATGGATCCTATCCAGCTTCCACTGTAATTGACTTAATGCACTCATTCCCAGTCTTGGAGAGATTTTACTGGTAATAGCACCACCACCATTTCGATCATCTCTCATCATGTGACTCTGACTACTATACTTTCTAGACGCCACCAACCAAGCACCACTACTGCTAGCACAACTACTGCAACTGACTTGACCACTATTATAGAAATTTGACCTCATCATCATCCCCGAGCCTCTACTTATATTACGCCAACACGTTGTGACTGTGACAGGAATTCGGGTCGCCATGCCCCCTACCAAAGGAGCTTTAGGAATCGCCGAGAAATTGCGAGATACCACAACCGAGCTTTTACCCCACCATGAAGTCAAGGGGACTCCTAGTTGACGGGGTACTGACCCAGTCTTTCTAATATAACTACCAATCATTTTGACTTAATATTTAGCTCCTTTCTAATTCTTATTATTACATTTTACCAGCTGGATTTCAGTCCAGCAAACTTTATATCACTTGACACCCCAAAACAATCCTCTCTAAAATTCTTGAATCATATCGTACTACATACAAACTAATCGAGTTTTATCGTTGATCGTAATGCTCTAAACACAACTCAGGCCCGTCAAACAATCAATAAATCCTCGTTACCTAATCAATGGCGCATAAAATGGTGCAGAAAAGAGAAAGCACCTGCAACTTCCTTTACCTCCATCACATGTGATATGACGACGGAGTTTGTTGTTGTTATTGAAAAAAGGCAAGTTAAAAAATGAGCATGCAAATGTCCTACTTGTCCTCTAACCCTTTCTCTCTGATGCAGTAGTACCTAAGTCAATTATTGGACTCCCAGCACTGCAGTTGCGCTGCTAATATCAAGTGCGAAAAACCCTATCCCTCCCTATTCCGTAGTGAAACGTGTGTGTGTAAAAAATATTCTTTTCTTTGGATCGGTCGGTGGTCCAATATGCCAATTCTAATGTGAATGCAAGAGTAGCTCCGTTCCAAGTTGGAAGATATCTCTGAAGAGAGACACCTACTTTTTCAGAGTAGTAGTGTAGTTGGTAGTAGGAGTATCTACATGATGATCATTTTAAGCCCTATCTGAAGTAAAAGTGTAAATGACATAGATGTCTGCATTTCATGTATACTGGATGGAAGGTGGAAGCCGAGCATGGCACCATCACAGGCAGAGGTTTCTTCTGCTCTTTGGTCGGTCGGTATATCTCTGAAGGAGAACCTGCATATTATATGCCTTTTTGTGTATGATAATTATAGTATTCTGCTTATATATATGCATTTAATTTTTCTGTACGTGTGCATTTTTCTTGTTGGTTGATGCCACGATTCAGCTGTCAGTGGTGGAAGTGTGCTAACAGCAGCGGTGGTGACAGAAAAACAGACAAACAGACGACCAGTTGTCCAGTAAACTTTTTAGTAATCATTTATCAGTATTTTCTTTGAGATTTGAGGTGGTGTGGAATATTGATACCATACCCCTGTACATGCATTGTTTGAGGCATTAGCGACGAAAACCAGACAGATTTTTACATTCTTTTGTGCAAAAGTTTTGTACAGTATTTAATCACAATCAAAATGGTAAGAGATTTAGAAGTTTAACTGAACTTACTAATAAATAGTGAATGCTGTTTAAACTCACTTAATGAGATTTTATAGGGGAGAATATTTATTTAAATGATTTTGCTTTGATTACAGGTGAAGCCGGATCTTGCAGCCCGCTACGTGTCACCTGTGCACCCGGCGATATTCCCACATCTGGCTCTAGTACTGCTATTCATTGGAATATTTTTCACCGGATGGTTTTTCGTATATGAGGTCACCACAAATAAGAAGACGAGAGTCCTTGTCAAAGAGTTACTAATTGCACTGGTGGCGGCGAGTTTCATGGGATTTGGGTGCTTATTCCTATTATTGTGGGTGGGAATTTATGTGTAGAAGAGATCGATTTTGTTATTTAAATTATATTAAATTAAAATTTTAAACAACAATATGCCTACAGAAGTTATTGGTAATATATTGTTTTTCTTATTAAATTTTCCATGAGAGCAAGATTAAAGTTTACGATTTGTACAAGTTAAAATGACTACTTTCAGTTTTTATCGTATGCACCTTTTTTATTTATCTTTACTGGTAACAAATACATACGGCGAATCAATTCGTACACTAGGAATGGCATTGAATGCATTACGGAGGAAAGACAAGTTCACATTCATTCTTACAAACAATCATAAATAGGTAGATAATCACTAACCACATTTCACAGACAATTCTCAATAGCGACTTTAAGTTTCAAGCACATCAAATCACAATTTTTGTAGCAAGAATAAATATATGTTTAATATTTACTGTTAACATTATCACTAGATCAAATACTTATTTGGAACATTTTTGGTTGTACAGCACTAAAAGAACAAATACTAAAAAGATTCAAAAATGGAAATAATGAGCAATTCTTTACGGAATATTTTGCTGTATTAGCAAAATAAAACTGCAGTTAATTAATTACATATCTCCAGTTAAGACACGCTATAAAGTAAGCCTTAGCCTAGATCATTAAAACTCAACTTCTGTAGATTATCAAAAGTATTACAATTGATAAATAATCAATAATTAACGATATTGACTACTACCACTAGTACATAATTAAATATGAATAGACTGAAATCCTACACTACTTCCTGGCGGTGTTATAATTTTCGACAAACCAACGCACTGCTTCTGCAAGTCCTTCTTCGATCGGAGTAAAACGAAAGCCAGGCAGATACTTCCTCAACTTTGCATTGCTTGCGGTTTTCTTGAACTGTCCATCCGCAGCGGAGATGTCAAAGGTGAGAGGTTCTTGCAGACCAACGTTCTTTGCAACCAGCTCAGCGACCGTCTTAATGGACACCTCATCCTTCTCATCAACTATAGAAAAATGCAATGAAAATATTCAGTGAGTTAACTGAAGCAAGATATTTCTTTCTTTAAAAAATGATAAAAAGGTGAAGCAAAGGTTAAAGGTGAAATATATACCTGAAAGAATTATCGGCTCAACATCGTCGTAATGCAACAAAGCCCAAAGCAGCAACACTGCCAAATCACCAGAATAAATGAATTGCCGCAGGGGATTTCCGCTACCCATCACTATGGCTTCACCGTTGTTATTCAAGGCCAGGAAGAATTTATGAATCAGACCAGGAATTACATGACTCTTTTCAAGATTGTAGTTATCATTTGGTCCATAAATGTTGCACGGAACCACAGAAGTGTACTTTAACCCGTGCTTTTCATAAATCCCCCGATTCTGTACGTCAATCATCCTCTTTGCGTAACTATAGCCATAGTTGGAGTCATGTGGAGGTCCAAGATGAATCTAAAACAACAATCAAAGTTTATCCTTTAGTTTCATTTAACAGAAAACTGATGAAATCAAGTTGATTTTAAAAATACGTTTGTTGTCATATACCATTTTCTCGTCAATTGGATACTTGGTTTTATCCGGGAAAATACATGTTGACAAACACGACACAACTTTCTGTACGCCTCTTTCGCAACTAGTCTGCAGAATGTTGTCGTTGATCAACATGTTACTCCGCTAAAAATTAGTACCATTAACATAAAAACAACATGTTAAAACTTGTTTAGATAATTGCACATTATAAATTCATTTTACTCAAATGTTTCTACTCTTACATAAAAATCCAAATTGTTTGCCATGTTATGAAACAGCCCTCCAACCATAGCAGCTAAATGAATCACGTGGGTGGGCTGAAACTCATCAAAAATTCGTTTCACCGCTTCCAGATCCCTGCGATAACCAATAATCAACATATAATATACAATAATGTAAATAATTCAATCCACCCGAATTTAAGATATGGTCATATAAAACTGCTTTCTTACCTCAAGTCGCCATCCTTTGACGATAGAAACTTGAAATGTTTCAGCACAGTCTCATTCTCAGGCAGTTTAGAAATCGTACTTTGTATAGCTGATCCAACCAACCCCGTTCCTCCGGTCACAAGGACACGCTTCCCATCGAACGCCAGCTGCATAACATTGTTCATCAATGTGTCAACGAAATCCTGGTGAGTCACCGCCATGACAATGCCTCCAACGTCCTCCACCAATTTAACTCCCACAACAGCTACTACTGATCAATGACAATTCGTCAACTTGTTAAAGTTAAATAGTTTCTGTCAGCTGAGAGATGATTCTAAAAAAAGTAATATCTCAAAAATATAAAAGATTTGTACCGAGAAATGGAAGGGAAAGAATATCGAAATTAAAAATCTCCAAAAATCAACTATTCATCTACTCGTCACTTATTTAAACACAAATTAAATAATTTTTGCCTTGCACAAATAACTCGCCGAAAAATCGCCCACAAAATTTGAGAGACCATTCACGACACAACAGCAAGTGCCGGTTTGGAGTAAAATGACAGCGCAGCAGCCAGGAGCAGAACAGAGCAAGAGAGGTAAAAATGAGTAGAGACGGAGAATAGAGAGCCAGCAGCAAACTAAAGCGTGTCGTCGTCGTCTTGACAGGACTACACACACGATCAGCCTTTTTCTGTTGAGTTGAGTGAGAGTTTGAGAGAGTCTTTTGTTCGTTCGTCGTAGTAGCGGTGCGGTGGTGGTGGTGGTGGTGGTGGTGAGCAGAGCAGAGGAATAGAAACAACTGAAAAAGCAGCACAACGTGGAAATGTGAACGCGTGTAAAGCAAACACGAGCTAGCAGAAAGAATGAAAGAAACCACAAACAGCCACTCGGCAGACAGGCAGAGGCGAGGAACGGAACGGAACGTTTTGTTCACTCACAAACAACAGCTATCACAGCAGCAGCAACGAAATATATTTTTTGGATGCGTCTATTCCTATTCAACCGCGTGTCAAAATGAAAATGAATGGTGATGAATCGATGAATGCAATGGGTTTCAAATTTAACGCAACGAAAGTCAACTGATCAAAAAAGAGGGCTTTGTAAATAAGTCAAAGGGGCTTTGGAAATTGCTATTACAGCTACTGAGGCACTAGTTCTACTTTCTCATTATCCTTCGGCAATAAATTTATGAGTTTGTGAGCCGTGAGTTTATCCTTTCGTTTTTAAGGTGCAGAAAAACGTTTCTTCATTTTTGTTCTTTTTGGTTGGACATTATATTAATGAGCCATTAGAGAAGGAAGACGAATAGTGTAGATTATGTTCTGAATACTTACCAATCACAAATCAACTCGCATCTGCACACTTTTCAATTTCAACTTTTTAAATATATTTTTAATTAATTGCATGTCATGTCTAATTAGTATTAAAACGCATACGATATATGTGTTTACATATATAGCTTATCTAATGTATGCTCTAACTAAATTGTGCAGGGTTTTTCTTTGAACTTTTATTTTGCAAATCGTACAGATGACAACAATCTTAGCTTAATCTCCTCGAGCACCTGCTGCTGCCCTGACACACAGTTACTTACTTTATACTTGGGACTTTAGATTTTGACATAGTCTATAATCAAGAAGCAATCAATCAGCAAAGGACTGTTTCCGAACATTTTCGTGCATAAAATGGGGGACTGGTTGAAGGGAAAATCGCCCAAAATGTGGGTTAATGAAATATGCGTGAAACAATTAATCAGACCGAATTGGGAGACTCGTGAGGCGCATCCTGGACAACAGCCACCAACATTTATTTGCCACTGTACCATAAATTACACCGACAGAAAACTAGAAGGTATACAAAATACAATATTTTTATTGGAGCTCAGCTCACTGATCTTCATTTCAAACATAATTTACTGACATCCACATTTGGCTCAGCTATTGTTTATCAGTTTATACATTGTAACTTGACATTGAATTTATTCTTGCCGACTGAAAAGCTGAGGGTGTCGGAAGGACAAAGAGGGAGGCGGAGCAGAAAGCAGCGTTGGAAATGCTGGTAGGAAGCTCAAACCTGGCGATGACTCCTGCTAAGTTACTGTTACTGGACAATGAATCCAAAAGCAAATCTGGCAGTACTAGTGCACCTAGTGTTACTTCAAGTAGCAATAGCGTTTCTGCAGGCTCTCTTGACGAAGGAGGAGTTTCTGACACAGACGATAATGAAGCTTCTGACCAGAATTCGGTCGGTGAACTTATTGCAATATGTGATCGGAATAGATTTCAAGAACCAGATTACGAGGTCAGTAAAGTATTATAATTTCATATTATTTTATTACAGTGACCGGTAGTGGTAGGTACACTTTTAGAACTGAAGACAAGACATTCAATATGGTTTTATTACATTTAGGAGGTGAAAAACGAGGGCCCAGCTCACAAGAAGATCTTTACTTTAAGGTGTACTATCAAGGATCGGGGAATATCGTGTTGTGCCCGTCGCCATACGAAGAAGTTGGCAAAAAGAGTAGCTTCCTATCGTGTGCTAAAGGAAATTAAAAAACAAGGTTTTAAGTATACATCTCACGAGGAAGCGGAAAGCTCAAGCAATGTCGAAGTGGACTTTTATGTGTCTGACCTCGACCAAAAGTGGATTATCGAGAATATAATAAACGAAGAAGTGAGTTTTACGTGTATAATAGTGATATTTTCCTAACTTATTTCGATCAAATTAATTATGTAGTAAAGTAATATATACCATTAAAATTTTCTTATATCTTAATTCCAATATAATCTAGGATTTAATTTTAAACTTCAAAACAATTTCGTTAGAGGACCAGGGAGCCGAAGGAAGTAAGTTACTGGGAAGACGAATGTACTGTAATGACCAGTCTGAAAAATGCGTAGAATATTGTGTAGATTATGCTCATGCGTTTCAACATCTGAAGCAGTCGGAAACACTGGATAAAATTCTGGTAAGATACCTCCATTTGTATCTTGGCCAAGTATCATTAATATTACATATCAAATTCGTAATATGTTTAAAAGTAACGTCTAATGACCTATTATGTATTTGACAGTCGATGCCATGGTCAGTATTGCTCAGCGAATTTGGGGGACCAATTCGGACGTTGGTGAATGTTGCTGGGGAGCTTGGAATCAAGATACGCTTTTTAAGTGATACTTTGAACATTGGAGCCGGGCTGGAATTTTTGGTGTTTTTTGAACTACGGATTCCGTTCAGGTTTTCAAAATCTAAAGTCCCTCCGAGCGCCGTATTTCATGGAGCCGGGATAACTGAAAGGGATGCTCGAGAAGAATCTGCTGCGAGAGCAACTAAATTTCTTATAAGTCTTATCTCCGAGTCTTAATGAAATATCTAGTTAAATTGATCAGTACTGACCACATACGAACTCAACGAAGTATGTAGCTTTACGCAGAAAAAGTGAAAGTCTTTACTCTCTACCAGTGTGGCACTAGTAGTTTGTAGGCCATTTATTATTGTGGTGTTAGTGTGAAATTATATGCATGCATTTAGTTGTCATTATTATTGTTTAATGTTTAGAATAAAACATATACCAGTACGGTTTGTGTATGACCGAGGTGATGTATGGTTTGCATTTTGTTCGGTGTTGAATGTAGCAATGAACAATGTATTTAGTATATGCTATTATATTTATATTAAATATGAGCGGACATTTTGCTCAACATTGTTTAACTCAATAGTTAATAAGATGCAGTAATTTGTCAAGTTATGTATATGTTGGATCGGCGCTTTTGTTTAAGTATTAAATAAAAATAGAATGGCCAAAAATAAATTATTTTGCGTACTTTCAGCATGTATATATTTTATTCATATTTAAGGTTTTCACGGAAAATTAATTGCTTTGTTACGCATGATCGTTCGTTTATGTTTACTACTAGACGTTAGCCAGCAGTTCGAAGCTGCCCTGCTCACCGCTAGGTGGTGTCACTCGGAATATCACATCAGCGCTTATAGAAGAGGATATAGATATTGATCTGACATTACATTTCAAAACAAATTCAATATACATACTTTGCAATTACAAACCAATATGAGCAACTGCGTTGAACTGACAAGGACTGCTTACATGGCCTCATTTTGAACTCATGGCACTCTTCCATGTATTGTATTGTATAACTTATTAAACTTAAACCAGGGCAAAATATTATTAAAATAATATAATATTTTGGCATGAGGCAGATAATTTGAACGGAAGTTAGTAGGATCACTTTCACCAACAATTAATTTCGTCATAACCCGTAACCCCTGGGGAAAGTTTTCTTTGTTTATACTGCAGCGCATGTCAAGAGATATATCATTTAACGGGTATCAGTAGGAAAGCATTCAATTTAATTTTCAGGTATTACATAATATAGATGACGGGACAAGTACAACTGGTTATAACATATCGAAGATTTCGTGCTCATGGAAGAATAGGTTTTTACGATGTGCCAACAATGATTGGATAATCGTAAATGTAAAATTATGATAATCGCGGTTCTTATGAAAATTAAGTCGTCTACTAACTAGAAGGGTAACTATACCCATATGAAAAACTGCCGGTAGTAAGGACTATTTATAATGCATGTGACCTTTTGCGACCCTCAGCGCCCCATGGTTTATGAATTGACTCATGGTGTCTTCATAAAAGTTGTTTTGTTTTGTCCCCTCTATCGAATTATGCAATAAAAATGGGGTGCTACATAAGCCACCATGTGAACTTTGACCTCCTGACCCCGAAGGGTTTGACCCAGAGAGCTGAAATTCAAACTCATTCAAGATATTGCCCTTAGGTACATGTGTACCAAATTTCGTGTCAATCGGTTAAGTATTTTTTGAGTTATCGTGTTATCAGACACACACACAACTACAGACTGGATCCTCATCGCATAAACTACCTATATAGCATTTTACAATGCTACCGGCAGTTAATAAACTGCCAACGACTGGTCATTTGTTACTTTTGGTTCGTGTTTCGTTTTTAATTTGAAATCATCATCATCATTTCTAGTCATGAGTCATAGAATCATATACTATAAATTAACACCAATCCAGTGCAATGTGCTGAAACTTTTCTTTTCAAAATATCATTTTAAATATTGAATATACGGAAAGATGACATAATACCTACCATATGGTGTCTTTTATGTAATTCTACAATGGTTTTAAAGTTTTAGCTCCAAATCAAGCAATAATTGTAACGATGCGATATGCGATGTAATTAACAAAGTCTTGTTATAGATCATTTTGGATGCTTCTAATGCAATGAAAAGTTTTATACGTATACCTTGGGATATAATAGGTAGGCATATCTTAGGTTTCCGACAATTTCTGGAATTTCTAAATTTTTGAAATAACTAAAAGACAACAATTTAATTGATTTTAATGTTGATATTTTAATGCCATTATAATACGCATGTTATAAAGATGACGTGTGATTAATAAGTACTAACATGAATTTATGTATGATTATTGATTGAATACTTTTTATTGGCATAAAAGTTATTTTACCATTAATTTCCAATGAACAAATATCATATTACGCTTTCGGAATAAAATGTTTATAATATTAATGTTTATAATTACAATTAAAGACGACAGGATATTATCTTGTTTAGGTAAAGCATTGATATGCTCACTTGCGTTAGTTGCGTTCGTAACAGTATTGGTCGATTGGTACAACTTATTCTTCATTTTTCATGTGAATAATAGATACAAATACATGCTTTTCTTTGCTTTTCTGTGCTGCTTCCATTTTTGATCTCATCGAACTTTTCTCATTTTGGGCTTGCTGAAGTGTAAAGACATCTCAGCCAATAGCAAACGAGCAAAGTTCTTTTTAAAAACATATTTTATCAACAAAATCCGCGTTGTTTGCTTTAAAAAAGTCAATTAATGAAATCGGGCAACCTGTAATTTAAAAAGCCTATAAGTTTTAATGACTATAGTAAAGAGAAAGTGACGCCATATCAAGTTGTAGGAACTTTACTTTTAAATTATCCGTATACACCTTCATTTCACTATAAATATAATTTTAAGCGTATATAATTTTGCACGAGTGAAGCCGTGAAGGCTTCTGCAAGAGAGCTGAGACTTAGAGTTATCGATGACGAGAAATCCAATGAGATCGACCTCGTGAGATTTTCTCGTTAGTTAAGGGATCAAAATCATGACATCCACATTTATACTTGCGCAAGGAGAGGAGTTTATACAATGCCCGTACAACACATCCCATCAAATAACGTATATACCATTAGCTAAATCTTTAATATACATTTCAACTCAAACTATCTTAAAAGTTGTTTGCAGATTTTTTAAAAATTCTTTTAAACTTTTAGAAACGCCCGATTGTTGACACATTTGGAGAAATGTCGAAAGGCTTATCTCAAAGATCTAACTGTAGAAGGTAGAAGAAAGGTCATGAAAATTTGTCGTCATAATGCATTGCATCATGTTCCTGCACCTGAACTGAATTTTCACGAGACACGTTGCACTGATGCTTTTTCAGTTGTGAGACATATAGCTTACCATAATTCAGGCAAGTACAAAAACTGTCTCCGTAAAAACTGAAATGAATATGAATTGTTTGTATATTGAGTGTAATAATGTCGTGTGTAATCTAAACTTCATCAAAATGTTCACAGATGAAGGTAATAGAAGATACAAAGACAGACATAAACAAGAGTCAGCAGAATGGACGGACATGCCTAAAAATGGACGTCACCACAACTCGTCTAATTCTTCAAGGAGACACTCATCCTCAAGCTGGAACAAACCGGAACCAGAAGTAAGACCGATTATGGCCAATTCCTGGGGACTTGAAGAGGAAGATTGGGAGACTGAATGCAGTAGCTCTGCAGGGTACGATCCGGAGATAAAGTTAAAAACTGAATTGGTCATGTACAATCCGGCTGGACTGACAAAATCAGAGCGAAAACTATTTAGAACTGAGGTTCGCCAGAAAGCTGCGGAAATGCACATGAAAGGGGAACCTGTGGAACTTCCAACAACGAGTACCTTTGATGCTAAGCCGAATATAGCAGATTTAAGAATCAAAGAAGCAAAAGCAGAAAGGTCTCCTCCAGAGCCATGCGAGATAGGTGACGATAGTAATTATGGAAGTGGTGAACGCTCTAGAACTAACAATCATAGAAGATACTCTGAAGTCCGTCAAAAAAGCAACGACCATCGCTGTCCATTGTCATCAGGAGATCGTCGGAACAGTCATGACCATGACCACCGTCAAATTAGCAACCGCTATCGCGATCCATTGTCATCAGAAGATCGTAGCAACAGTCTTAGTCGTCAACGTCGGCTCTCATCATCTTCATCTTCCCGTCACCATTCTTCAAGTAATTCCATATCAAGGTATTCTAGATCAAACAGTTATAGAGCCAATAGGTTCGAAATAGAGAAGGAGGAGTTTTATTCTGACGACTTTCGGGGAGTAGATCCATACGCTGACACTTAAACTAACGATCAACAGTGCGTACTTCTATGTATTTAAATATAACATGCAAGTGTTGTTAAAAAGTTGCGTCATAAATAAAGGGAATATTTAATTATACCGTATTTTTTATTATACTGTATATTTAATTATACTTTACTGCATATTTAATCGGTCGCTCTATCAAAAACTGTTAGAAAATTTCAAAAGATGTTCACATATTTGGATTCCTGGTAAAAAATTGAGATATAGTCATGTGCCATATGTATATTTTGTCATTTAAGTTTACATTTGAGCACCTGAATCAGGTACTTAAAGGACTTTACTCAGGACTTAGGTACTTTGACAATGGTAGTGGATTTCAGAGTAACAACTAAAATTTTGTTCATTATTCCCTTATGCTTTCGTCAAAGGGTTAATAATTTTGGCGTATCAGATAGTCAGATTCCTAATTTCATTTAAACTCAAGTTCCCAATCCTCTTGTTTGTCACTCCACTAAAAAGCTTAATTCAGTGAATATTTCATTACTTTCTTCCTTCCATTGCCTTCCTCTAAGCTTAATCAAATATTTAATAATAGTATATAATTTTCTATTTAAAGCTTTTTCAACTTGACATCACCGGAAAACAAATAAACGCCGCCATGTCTTCTGTTTGCAAAATAGATTTTCATTACTAGCCACAGGCCGACATTATTTAGCAGCAGAGAAGTAATAATGGCAATAATATCAAAAGAACATGTATAGCGCACATTATGTATAATGTATAGTACATTAATAGTGTATGGCAAACGACGTGCTTACTTGAAGACGGACGTTGTTTGGAAGGGCATCGGAAACATGTAATTACTTTACGTTTATTCTTTTTTCCGCAAACCAGTAAAACTTTTAGTGAACCGGAAAGGCTTGTATATGCTCATATTAATATGCAACGTAACAGAGTAGTAAGTAGACATTAAAAAAGCAACAACTCTTCTCGTATATTGCTCTAGGTTTTAGCAGGAAAAGGGAAGCTCTCTAGCAAACAACTAGACGCAGTGTCTGAATTAGAAGGTTATAATAGCAGTTTTTATATATCTCGTGTCGTTTTCGCTGGAATGTTATTAACATCGGGAGAAAAATACCAAGTTGACATTAAATCGTTATGAGATCTGATGGACGGAAGGTTGGCGGTTTCCTTTACTTTCTCCGGCCAAGGTTTTGTCTCTGTCATTCGTTGTTCGTGTGGTTGGCTACCAATGTTATTACGATGCCAATATATGTTTTCAACTAGCATAGAAAATCTGCATTGACGTTCGTAAAGTGCTATCAGTGTTGTCATCATTGAAAGTACAACAAAGGAGAGTGTAATTTGAATTCTTTTTCTTTTGATCTACCACATATAAATACGTCCTGAGCTTATAGTTATACTCCATATCAGTTCGAAAAACTCAAGATACTGCATCATGCATTCATTTCTTGCTGTTTAGAACTCGTAGGGTAAAACTTAATTGGATGGTATCCCAATAGAACGGTAATAAATAGCATAAATGTATGTGCATAGATAAGTTTAAAGTTACATTCTTGCAGCTTTATTACTATCCCACTGACAATAATATGTCCCAATACTTATAGCATTTTGTCTGTCTCTCTTTTCTTCAGAAAAACAGTAAATATTTAATCGACCAAGGTTGTGTACGAACGAATCCTAAACAAGTCATGTCAAACATGAAGAAAATACGTAGATGAATTGGTACATGCAGAATTGGTTCAGAACATGAATTGGT